>VJMY01000167.1:0-127896 GCA_009869795.1 Neelides sp. FZ-2019
GTCCGAAAGTCAACTTTTATCTCTCATTACATTATAAATCATTGGGTCGCCATTCTCTCCAAGTGCGCTTGGATGATGTTATCCCATTTTATCTAAGGACATGACTCGTTATTAGAAATGTAGGGAAGGAAGTCATCGTGATGATGGGCCTTCCTATTTAGGGAAACTAAATGGGTCGATCAATAATGATGAGTCGTTTGTGAAGTCCGGCAAAGACTTGACGGAACTTTTGAGAATCTTCTTTTCCTCTCCTGGGCCTCGTGGCTTAATAAGTCGAAATGGCATTTCTCCCTCCTATTTGCTCTACTTGAGACGCCAACTAATGAATGGAGAAGTCGACTGAGGAGATTCCAAGTACTTAATAACACTTACGCTCCCAATTAAGACTTTCTTTTGCCTTGTGGGTACAGATGCGTTTTTCTGGACGGGATTCACGGAGAGCCCGAGTCCCCAAGGAATCATCGTTCCAGACGAACGAGGAACGTAAGTGTCTAATAGTAATACCTAAATACCTAGTTGTATTATATACATACATAAGTAAGTATAAAAGGCACGCCACCCGGCTTCTGTTTACCCTTAATGTCCTGAGAGGGATTAAGCTCATGTTGAATCTTTTTAGGAAAGAGGTTTTGGGGGTCTATAACAATCAAGATATAACCATCACCCTTCCCGATGGCCTCACTCTCCGAGATATTAAGTGGTTCGGCGTCTGGTGCCGGGCCTATGAAGTGAGCTCAAATGGAAATTAATTTGATTTGTTCTCTTCCTCTTTGAAGGACCCTGGAAAGTTTTTCTCCTTCGTTTCCTCAATTTGGGCTTAATGGGTTTTCTTATTAATCTCTTGATGCTTTCAGGTTAATTTTGGAGATTTGTACATATCGCCCGATCTGGACTTCCCGCAGCCACATGTAATTGGCTCACTCTCGGGTCAACATGGAGTCTCCTCTGGGCCCATCGTCGTCGTGGATGCACAGACCATCTTAGTTCCGGACTTTGTCTATGATGGCCAAGCTCCTGGTAAGAAGGACTACGACTGTTTGATACAAGGGTTTTCCACGCGCGTTCAGTCGACTTTTATAGCAATTTAACCCTTTTAGATGTTCATTTCTGGACTGGGAAAGGGAAGCCAGGTCCTGAGGGGATCCGAATCCCAGACGAGACTGGAGGAGATGCCCCTCTCGTGAAGTCTGACAAAAAGACCATGGTGTTGAGCCTTCCTGGCGACCTCACCATCTTCGACATAGACTTCTTCGGAGTCTGGTGTCGGCTCTACTACGTTGATTTTGGCCATGTGAAGGTTCCGCAGAACTTGAACGTGCCGCCTTCGCTCCGAATGCTCGGTGTCACTCCACAGGTATGATCAAATGACCTAGTCATGCGGTGTGCGAAGGAGTTCTTGGGTTCTCGTCTTATGTAATTTATTCTCCTCTCGAACTCTTAAAGCGAGAAAAAAAGCCTCTCGTCCCCTCACGCGTCCTCTACGCATTGAGGAGGGACTGACGAGAAGCTTATGTCAGTTTACACATATTCATTTACCTCTTCTATCTGTTTCCCGTTTCTTTACACTTCTCTCTCAATTTCCTGCTCTCTCCATCTCTTTCTTCATTTGAGACGAATCTCGTTTGATATAATTCAATTACCCTCTTCTTCTTCTTCTTCTTCTTCATCTTCTTCTTCTCCTCCTCCTCCTTCTTCTTCTTCTTCTTCTTTTCATACCAAATGAGTTTTTTCTTCTTCTGTAGCTCTCGGCCGTAGTCGACCCTGCTTTGTCAGGACCTAGAGAAATAATACCTTCGAACGTCCCTCTCAATATTCACTATGTCCACGAGACTCCACAGGTCATTCAACTCCCGGCCCAAGGATACGCTGTGACAGGACAGCCGACCTACACGGTCCTTGGAGCCCCCAAGACCGACCAGCCACAACTCATCGCCACTCAACCAGAGAACGTCTTTTACCCCGCCGAACACCCGATTTATTCTCAAGCTCCGCAAATTGCCTACCAACTTTCCGAACCCGCTCTTCTCCATCCACATAATGTTCCAGCCAATGTCCAACTCACTCCCGGATCCAAGGGATTTTCCACCTATACTATAAGGACTAGTAAAGGAAGCGCCACGGCTCTGTCTATCTACTAGAACCATTTCCTTCCTCAAATTCCCCGTACTTTCTACTTACGTAAAAGTATCATAAAACTTGTTCTTTCTTTTTATATTCATCTCACTTTTTATGAACTATTTTTATACACATAATACTTTTAAAAGCCGAGTTAGAACTTTTTAAAAGATTTCTTCTTTCACTTTCCTTTTGTTTTTCTTTTTTGTATAATTGATATCTCTTTATTTGCCATATAACTTGTACAGTAAAGTAGAAGATAATTTTGTAGCAGTGGATTATTGTAATATAAAAAGTACTTAATTTGTAATGTTTTTTGTATTCCTATTTAATGTATATAGGCTACTTTAATGGTTTGTGAACAACTACATTGCAATTGTAAATTTTTATTCGTTTGAAAATATGCTTCAATACTCATACTTTTAAAAAATTAAATATGTATAAAAATACATTTCTTCAAGACTCAGGACAGTTTATATTTTATATGCGAGCATGTATATGTTATTTATTTAATTCCTAAAGAGGCATTTAAAGGTAAATCTAGTTAATTCTTGTCAAAATATGTATTGGAAAATATATAAAAATTCACTAATTTATTTGACCTATATATTATTTAAATTGATTTAAAAAGACCTCAAAAGTTGCCTCAAATCTAGTATCCAGTAGCGGTATTAAATTCCTTTAAAACCTGTAATGTTTCCCCTGTTATGACAGAAAATTCGTTAGTTGACATAGTTTGATAAAAGATCTATACATTCATTTACTTATATACCGAATTATACTTCAAGGCTCTATAAGCTCAATTGAAATAAAAAAAAGTATTTAAATTAAAAGTTACTTGAAGAAGCCGAGTAGAAATGCATATTTCTGCATCTTTTGAAGGAATGAATGAATGCAGGTAAGACGGTGCAAGGTCAAAGAACTGCCTAATGATACATTAAATTAAGTATGTAGAGGTATGTCCCTACATGTTTGATCATTTACTTGACCCTTAAAAGAGAGAAACGTGTGTTTCTAATAGAGAATCTTGTTATGGTAATGGCCGCACCGTTACTTTCCTCATAACTTGAAATCCGGAGCAAAGTTTTCCTCAGTTCTTACATATATTATTATCGTCGCTTTATCATCTTCATACATCATCTTTCCAAGTCTTTGCTCTTGTATACTGTCATTGTTATGTTCTATTATGCTTCCACGACTCGTTCCTTCATCTGTCAAAAATGGCTTAAGCATGCTGAATATTTATTCTTGAACTGAGTGGCTCTTAAAATTGAGTTCTCCAGTTTCTTGTTTGCTCAACAAAAGTCTCGACACATTTTGTAGTCTCCAATGTTTTATGGATTCTAATTAACTTTCTGAATATGTCGGGCTTTAAGGAGTAGAACAATTAAAAAGGATCATTCCCTAACAAAAGGTCTCATTTGTCTCAATGTAATATGAAATAGTTTGTATTGTACGGATGCCAAGGAGGCTTTTATGTATGGCTCGAGTGATCAAGGAACTTCATTAGCCCTCTTCCTAATGCGTCTCAAAATTGAACTCGAATTTTATTTCAGACTAAGCTCAACTGCGAAGTTCTATACGACGATTTGGCTCTCGAGGTAAGGTAAGCTGGAGAACCTCTTCGGGGCTAAAACTTTATTCTCGCTGACTATGCGATTCTGGTGAGGTTTCACAGATGGGCAAACCTAAACTTTAGCCTATATGATGTAGATGGGCCTTGGCAGGTGAAAGCATTGTTCTTCAAATCGTCGGTCGAATCGGTTCGTTTCAAATATATAAAATTTATTCCACTCGCTTCGTAAGTTTCCATACAACATTGGAGCCATACCCTAACGTATAATTCAACGTTTAATTTCGTGTGTAAATAACTAGAAGTATTTACTAGCTCGGTATATCTTCATCAAATATGTAGGGAAGAATAATAGGGATAGCCATTTTTAATCGTCTTTCTAGAACCTGACACGTATATGGCCTTTGGACTCTCTGGAGACGACTCGCGGAGTCAAATGATCAACGGCGACGTTGTTGTTGGATGGTTCGAAAAGGAGACTGGGCGAGGTCACATTGTGGACTATTACCTTGACAGCAAGTCACAATGTTCAGGCAGGCGAGGAACATGTCCAGACACGAGGTTTCAGGTAAACCCCTCAGCCCCTCAGGACTCCCATTCAACGTGAGTGAATGAGTAAAGGGAAATAATTGACACAGGCAGGAACGAACAACGTGCGGCTTTTGAGTGCCGCCTTGGTCAATGGATTCACCATGCTCACATTCCAAAGGCCTCTCCGAGCTCATGACGAACTAGACAAAACAATCTACACGAATGCGAGTCAGTCTGTCATCTGGGCCGTTGGACCTGTCAATCAACGCAAGGAAGCCTCATACCACACTCTGAGGAACAAGGGTATTTGATTCATATTAAAATCCTGCCATTCAAGGCTCAATCGATGAGGGGTATTAAAGTCAAAGACGCGGGTTTCTTCTCCCTCGGCTTGTCCAAAGCCCGCGTTTTGACATGTCATTCAGTGAGTTTTATTGAGCTTGGTTTATTGCTTCTTGTAGATGATTTGTTCATTGAATTTGGGCGGGCGCCCTTGTGGAACTGCCCTGCACCGGATTCCGAGCTTGCTTCGACAAAAGGATCCTCAGTCCCTAAGGTTTCTCCGAAGCCCATTTCGCCTCAAGTTCAGTCTTTGGACATGGCCATGTCTCATACGGGAGAAATTGAGAGCGGAAGTGAAGGGAAACCGGAGCTCCGACCTCATGGATCTCAAAATCCAAAAGGAAATGCTTGGCGTGTTCCTCCGATATACTGCCATGAGCCTGAAGATCGGGTTTTTTATGCCCAGATGGGACCCACTGGCGGATCAAGAGGATATAATGCCATTACAGGTTTACTTAAATCTATATAAAACCCATTAAAGTCGCCTGGTGTTCATGGAAGAAGTGGAATGGGGCTTTATATTAGCTCGTTCTATTGTTTTGTTCCAAAAGGTCACGTTGGATGGGGAATTGCTTGGTACATCAATGGACTCCTTGTTCCTGAAGTCTACGTCGTGCGAGGGAGAACCTATACCTTTGTCGTTGAGGGAGGAGATAACCCAGAAGTTCCAGCAAAGTATCATCCATTTTACATCACAGACGACCCGGAGGGAAGCTACCAACATAAATCCCAGGACGAGAAGCAGGTTTGCGCCTCTAATACAAATCCAATGCTCTCGTTTTGCATAATGGCACATCCACGGCCTTGGTATTTACTTGTAGAATGTCCGAGTGTTCGCTGGCGTCGGAATCGACTCGAGGGGTCGAAACCTCCCAACGTCCACAGGGCGATTGTGCCAGTGGACCGAAAACGGGGACCAACCAGCCGACTCGTTCCCCTCTTACGGAGCATACCAGAGAAGCCTGTCCCTCCAATGTGACGACGGTCATCCAGGCATCCTTCACTGGACTCCGGATAAAAACACGCCGGATCTCGTTTACTACCAGGTTTCACGATCCCACATTGCCCATAATCTCCCTCTCGAACCGCCAACTCACGATGATGCATCTGGGCCAGTGCTACACTCATCGATATCTCGGATGGAAAATCCACGTCCTGGACAGCTGTCCCACCGAGGCCGAGGCGAGTGGTGATGCCGAGGCGGACGGTACAGAGGCCATCCATCACGACCAAGAGATAGGAGAAAGCATCCATCACTCCAAGAGGATCCCCTCGCCAAACACCGCCAAGTAAGTGAGGGGAGGGAGAAAGGCCTTTTTATTACTTACAATCCCGTCCAGCACAAAGGAGACGTCGGATAACGGGCGTCCCCCGACAGTCAAGCCCTTTATCTTCCCATCATCGGAAAATGGCTCGGCGGCCGTGGCCGATAATGCGTCGGAAAATATTAAGCAAGTAGGTTTCATATTACGAACTCTTCCTTGAATATGCACTCCATGCCATGTACATCTATGTATACAGCATACATATATGCGAATGCGTGGGATGTGGGAGAGCGGGGCTTTTATGAGTCGAGCAATGGCGCCTGTGAGGTTCATTGTGTTCAAGGGCTATAAAATCCCGAGTCTGAACTGGAATGATAATTAAGGGTCTCCTTGAAAAGTTTCAGGAGGTGGGCCGTCCTCAATTCCGCCCTCTGGGGAATCCAGATCTCGGAAGTGAGTCTTTTGCAATCGAAATACTGACTGAGAGGAATTAATTTTGAGCTCTTTAAAGGCTTTCCTCATCTTGCTCAAGATGAATTTCTGCGAGGAAGGCCATATATCCCGGGGATTTACTCTCCTCATGGACCACCTCAATTTCCAGTTGATGGGCCCATAATGAGGAATCCAGATTCTCCACATCACCACACATTCCCTTATAATGGAGCGTTCGGGAACGGAGGGATGGAGTTCACTCCACCGAAGCCCGAATATTTTTTGGGAGGCGGAACAAGGGGGTCATTAGGGCCTCATTCAATTCGAATTGACGGGGCTCCGAGTCCCACGTTTGTGTACCAAAGCACAATTGCTCCGCCGATGCTCCAACAAGCCATGAAGATGGAGGACAAAGACCCGATGCTTCAGGGCTCCATCGTCCGCATCAAAGACATGCGAGGTCGCCCAGATCTCATCCCGATGAACCCAGACCAGCTCAAGTTCTTCGAAGCCATGCGGACGGAGGACGGGCGCCGCGTGGTCTCGCGCCCATGGCCCCACGGTCGCAACTTGCCCAAACGAGAAGGCCTCTACCGCCCCGAACCCCGCCAAGAGACGAGAGAGAAGAGCTCGGACGCCTTCCAAGAGAACAACTTTGAGAGGACGGAAGAGGAACCACGGAGACCCCAAGGTCTAAGGATGATCGAGGAGCCGGGAAAGGGAGATCATGGTGAAGTCACGCTTTTCATTATTAGACCCTTTCAAACTTCATGTTCTCTTGTCCTCGGCTGTGACGGATCTCGGAGATCTTACACACACACATGTCAGGTCTTGGGTTCATGATGGATCCACAAGGGAAGTTTCCCTAACTTTCTATCCTCTTTCTCTCTTGCTAGACATCCCGGGTGACGCGGGAAATATTGATTCGTCTGAGAAGAAATCATCACCCATTGAAGTTTATTTTCCGGATGAAGAAGTTCGAGAGCACCCCAATGAGGTTCGTTTTTGCTTTCACTTTGTTTTCCTCTGCTTTAATTACACTCCCGAGCGATTTATCTTTTCTCCTCCTCAACATCAAGCTCAATCATACTCCGCAAACTTGGGGCTTCATTTTCACGCGTGAGAGACTCGTTGAGAAGATAAAAGAAAAAGATGGTTTTCTCAAGGGGAGACGACGGAAAGTGTAGGTGTGTTTTCCTTTCAGAAAGGAACTGGAGAGACAAGGATCTTTTTTAACCTTCGGCTTAACCAAGACTCCTTCTGCTCCTCTGACTTCATATCATCCTTCTTATTTTATTCTTTCCGAAACAATGTTGAACCGAATAGCGTCTGACAATTGAGTTGATCCAACATGAGTTGAGAGATCCCTCATTTGTGCCCTGACTTACAATTAACAGACCAAGACGAGGCTCGAATTTGGAATCCAATATTTGAATAAATGCATACATACACTTCAGTTCTACATGCAGAGCTGACATAATGGACCGCGTCAATTCAAAATTCACGTCTCGATTTTCTCCTCTTGACTATGGTGCTAGACATTTATCAATTAGGCCCTCGACTCTTTGAGTAGAGTGTAACTCGAGAAAATTCAATGATGAGAATCAATTACTATTCTTTTGCACACTCTCATAGAAAGTCGACACTAAAATTCTAGAGCTTTCAATTAACATGGGATTTCACTTTAGTCCTGTCGTGCAAAATGACGGGAATGTTGAGGTGGAAATTCATTTGTCCACTTGCCACTGATTAACTAGCATGATTAATGAAAAGCGATGAAGCGGAAATTAGCAATTTCAATATTAAAATCTATCTATTACGTGAATAACTTTTGTAGGTAAGTATTATAAAAGCCAATCTACTAAATTCATGTCTGAACTTATATGCATATCTCTATTTCTCTATTCAGACCGAAATGTAATATTTAAATTTGTTTGCTAATCAATACAATTAACTTGAATATATTTTATTCTAATCCATTTATCAAAAAGCTCATGAATATAGTTAAAACATATTTTATATGGGTTTTCGCCATTACAAAAACATCGGATATGTTTACCATTTCTAGCTTTTCAGCCTTTTCAATTAAATTAACTATTTATGTTCATCGACGCATATATATTGGCATACTAATATTAAGAACATGGGCATCAATATACCGTATAAATCAACTAAGAATCTACTACACATAATAGTGTTAAAAGTAGTCTATGATTTACCATTAGAAGAATTTAATACATAGAAACCTTATTGCAAGAAATAACAATATTATCCTGTTTTAAATTTTTTTTTCTAATCTGTTGATAAATTCTCTTTTAAAACTTTAGTAACTCTCTTTGAATATTCTGAATTCCTCAAGAATTGTATCTTTATTGTTATTATGTATGAATTAAGAATGGTATAATGAAATGAGGTGTAAATTCTTAGCTGGTTCATACGGTAGTTATTGTTATGCCAATTTATTGCAAGTATTATATGAATTAGACTCCTTCATTATAGAACAATAGTAGCAATATCCTTTAAGAGACCTTCGTTATTATGGGTAGATATAGATATTGAGTGAGCGAATGATAAACTTATTATGATTGCCGGTGACTAGACTAATCCAATTTCTATTCAACTTCCGAGTTGAACTGGAAGAACACAAGTGAGCATTTGGTATATGGTATGAAAGGTTGAAGTTTTAGCGAGGATACGGCAAGGAAGTTAAGGCAATTCAACTACGGTTTCATCTTCTAACAGCCGCATATTTTCCCATTGATGAAGTTATGTAGGCTTATTGAGTTAAGAGTAATTTCCTTAACCTGCTGCCTACTATTTACGATGAGTGATTTGACGAGAATGTTCCCTCAATATTGAACTTGCCATGATGAGAAGCCTAATTTGAACGTTTGTTTACATTTCTACTTATGAACGGTGTAGGAACACGACGGGGTGGCTGAAGATGAAGAAATTAATAGCTTTACAGACCCAAAGCTTGAAAATTTCATGCCGGTTTTCCGTCCTTCTCCTTTAGACGTTGGGCGATTCAACGTCTCGAAAGATTTCCCAAGACAATCGGGGAGTTCGAACATTCTAATACCCGTTAGAGTAGCTCCGCCAGAATCTAATGCTCTCATTGCCAAGGCAGGTTTATTCTCAAGATTCAAATCTCCTAGTATTAGTCTATTTTTCCCTATCTGTACATACTTTTATGCATTCTTTCCTCTTTATGATGTACATAAGGGATGATTAAGCTTTGGAGTGATTTAATTAAATATTGTCAATTGATAGGCTCACCTTCCGAGACATCCAGTTCCACCATTCCGGCTTTCTCCCAAAGCCCAACTCATTTATCAGGATCATACTCGAGGTAAGCTCTCGCCCTATGTTAACTTATTTTCGCGGAACTCAAGTACAAGTATAAGGGGAGAATCAAAACTTTTGGGATCTTGTGAGAATCTTACGCCTCTTGACATGACGACGTATGAAGAGATTTCGAAGCCCTTTCATTGATTACTTTTTCCTCTTTAAAAGACTTGTAAAGAGAAAGAATAAGGTGGGATGAATCATAAAGGAGCTTAAAGGACTTTCTTTATATGGGACTAATGTTTTTGATGGTCTATATGCATGTACAGTGCATCTATAGACGCATGTTATTCTTATTCCTGGGGCAAGGAGATGTATTGGTTGGTCTCTTGAATGCGAAGTGGTCGAGCTAGGTAGGTTTTTCTTGGAATCGATATTTGTTGAGGCTCCATATTGATTAATTTTGATTATTTTATGAGGATCGATCTTTTTATCGGTCTGAAGAAGCCTGGTTTGCCGTGTTGGAGACCTCGATAAATAATTAATCCGGGGTGAATAGGTGTAATCTGTTAATCGGTTTTATGGGAAAGCTAAATAAATAATGGGATCTCCTCCTGAAAGAAATCCGTCAACTCAGATTTCCCTTCATCTCTTCAAGTTGAAAGGAAGAGGAAAAAATTGAATTTGAACTACAAGGAAACTCTTGTATTTTGATTCCTTATCAATGTAAACTCATTCCGTTTGATATAGAAAATGGTGAAAGGAAATGATGAAATTGCTGTGGAAGTGCGCATACTTATTTTCCTAACATCCACCCATTTAGGTTTGAGTAGTTATAATAAAACCGAGGCTCTTCTGAATCTGACAAGTTGAGTGATTCAGGAAAGTTTCTCTACAACTTTCAAACACATATGAGGTTGGATTTATGGGAATAAAGGGCCAAGGTGTCATGTGAAGGTCCCTGTGCTCTGACGCTTCTTTCATGATTCATCGATGAGGCTCAAGTGTTGGTAATGGGGCTTTTATCCACTTTTAAACGTCCTTAACTAGGAGGAAATTGATTTCTTCTCTTTAGGTGGTCGTCCCAACTTCTTTCATCATCTCCCCCTATCACGGAAGCCGCTGAAGCAGAGTGACAAAAGACATAAAAACTTTTTCGAGATGAAGGATCTCCTTCCTGCTGGGAACGAGCGGCCTCCAGGGATTTTCATTTCAGGAGACGGAAATTACGACCAAGTTAGACTTTCCCCGCCGCCAGCCCCGCGAGCCCCGCGTCCCTTCCTCGCTCGCATCCCCGAGCCCCCGCGACTCCCGCTTCACAACAAGCTCCAGTTCATCCCGTACAACCGCGGCGAGATCCATTTGCCCCTCATGCCAAAGTTCCCAGGCAGCCTCCCGCATCCGCTGCAGTTCTTCAACCGCAAGCCTGGCCGGCCTCATGACGGAAACAGGGAGCTCCTCCGCGTCCCTGTCCAAGAAGAGGGAACTAGGTCACGCGGACAAGTCCAGACGGAGCAGCCTCAAGAGTCAGCTCAGGGTCCGCTTAAAAGGAAACCCGTGTCGAATGATGGGACCAAGATGGAAGAGGAGAATTTTGATGAAGGGAAGCCACATGAGCCGATTTCGCGAAGGAACTCCGACTCCCATGCCTCCACCAATCGAGAAGAGCCGAGCGATGCGAAGAAAGGAGAAATAATTCAAACCGCCTACCAAGCCTCGCTCTCCGCTCAGGTAATCTCCCACTTTTCATACAAGCAACCAAATGACTTTCTTTTTTAGGAGAGGAACAAGGGCCAGAACAAAACGGATCTCCACATTCTCACCGACATTTGGTCAATAATTAACAATCAGGAAGAAAAAGGCCTCCCACTCGCTCCAAGGCCGATTCATCTCCGGCCCCATCTCCGTTCCACCAGAGAGATTAAGGAGTCGGGTGGAATGAAGGGTAGTGAATGATTTAGCCCTCCCTCGGTGGGTAATTTTCTCTTTTGACCAGGGAGGTTCGCGCGGAGCCCTGACCACCACGAGGGTCACTCGCATGGTGAAGAAGGAGAAACGTCGCGAGGAGGCCCGCCGCCTGCTCTGGCCGTCCTCCTCCTAGCCCTCAACTTCTTCCTACTCAGGTAGTGGGAGAATCGGAGTGAGAAACGACGCTCCTTCCACTCGAAGGTCTCTTAACTCGCCTAATTGGGGTACGACTTTACACTAATTGTAATAAATTTGTTATAAAAATCCGGGAATCCTTTCCTTCATTCCGCATACGTGCATCCCCAGGGCTCTGGGCAAAAGGCTTATTTGGAGAAAGAGAATGAACGAGTGTGCGACAAATATTTGTTCCTGTTCGAGTTGGAGAGTTCAATTCAGAGGCGTCCTTCGACAAACTTTTCATATATTTGTTGACTAATAAAAACTCTTCAACCGAATGATTTCTAAACTAATGGAAGTGAAATGTTCAAAGTTTTATATAATACTTTCACGTATGAATGTACGTATATATATCTACTTGTAAATTTATGTACGTGTTTGCATTATTTGTTCTTATAGCCATTCTCTCATATTGTACATTTTCCATTTTGAATCATACAAGACAATTCTCTTGAGTATCTATTTTCCTATACTAGCATCACACGCGAGTCGAGTCTTACATGTATATTCTCCAGTTTCTACATTATTCGCATTTATTTGTAATAGGTACGTAATAAATGCCGAGTAAGTTATTAGTATGCGTGAGACGGCCAAAGGCCAAATTCATACATACACAAATACTCATATTTATTCGCACGGATGAAAAGAGGCCTTATGGGAGTTTGAAATGCTCCTTTACATCAACGACATCGAACCCATTCCCCCCAATACGTGTAATGACCAACTTTCACGTGGACATTTATATACTTCTTTCATCTCTCCTCGTCGAGATGAAAGTTTCTTGGTGACGCGTGGCAAGGAGCTGTAAAGAGAATCCTTGGAGTTCTGTATGTATAGACGAAGAAAATAGATTCCAAATTGAGCAGCATTTTTTCAATTGGAGGAACTCTGGAAGGAGTCTGACGAGGGCGAAAGATCTGGAAGGTGGAGGAATTTATTTATTTCCCCCTCGCCCAGCCTCCTGCCAATGAAGGAATGAGGTCCTTGTGATGTGTAGCGGGCTTGGGCGCCTCCACGAAGGGCCACAAGGGCCTTGTGGCCATGAGAGGAGATCCGAGGGCGAAGTTCAGAGTGGACGACGAGTCTCGCATGGTGAGAAGTGGGGGAAGGCCAGCTGGAACTCTGATCGATAGCTCTTCGAAGAGAGGAGGACTGGAGCTACACTGGTACAGTAAATGGACCACACGACTCGGCTCGTAAAGACCTGCCCTGCGCCGTCCTTTTCCTCTTAGTTCGTACGTGGCTGTTCTCCAGGAAAGGTCTCCTCTCCTATTCCAGGTCAGCCTTTTCTCTCTCTCTTCCTCTCTCCCGACCTTCTTCGACCCGGAGGAATTTAATGGCCTTCGGAATTCCTTCCCGATCCTCTCTTCAACCTCCGCCGGGCACAGGGACGGGGCCTGGGCTGCCCAGCACGAGGGACAATTGCGTGCAGGCACGTTTGGTTCTTCCAAGGTCCATTTCCATTGAGGGCTCTTTTCTGAGATAATTAAGAAAGTTAGGTGGCCGATAAGAGTCAATATTGGATGGGGAAAGTTGCGAGGAAGTGCCGTTTCCCTTCGGAGTCCTCCTATCCAAATCGGGGAGGGAGAGTAATTGGAGGAATTTACACAGTTCAAGTCTTTCATTATTCTTCTTGGGTTTCCCCCAATGAAATCGGAGAAGGAGAAACACGAAGCCGTCCTAATGCCTCTCACCTCCTTTCTCCTCGCCTTGACCGGCTCGAGGAAGTCTATATGGTTACGTAAGCTGAGAGACACACGTTGGGTCCCTTGGTGGAATGACGAGGTCGAGAGTCATGAGATCCTCCTTCCCCGTTCCAGGACCAGAAATGCCTAGCTTTCACACATGTAGTCGGGAAAGTACGCGACCAAATTACTCCATTGATTTATTGACGGGGGAAAGTAGGTAAGAGGCGCATTTAAAAGTTGATGGTTTATCGAATTTCGGAGGCGATTCAAGCCGGCAGAACATCTCTTAACCTTAGGAGGATAATCCATTCATGGACGAATTCACCGCCTTTTCTGGGAACGGATCAGAGTGAAGATGTATGCTCAGCTGGCGCTGCCATTTCATTGTTCACATGTTTACTCAGCAAGAGATCTCCACTCTGCACTCATATCTCCCACCCCTCACCGCATCCAGGCACGGCCCAATAAACACCAGCACTTTTTCTCCTCCTAATACATGCATAACTACTCAAATAGAGGCTCGAGTGCCGTCGCTCAAGAGACCCACCATGCCGCAGACAAATGAAAATATGAACCGGGCCGAAGAGCTGGCTCCTCCACAATATTACTCGCCATTTTTTCCAAATTAAAATTTTAATTTCACTCCCGAGTTCCTCCATCGCTTAGGAGTGATTTACACGCTCCGTGGGTCCCTTTAACACTCCTATCTCACCCGCCCAAGAGGAAGGAGAAATGAGTAATTTTAATAATTGTCTTATTTCATCGATCCCGCCGTCGGAGGAATAAAAAGGAGATTTTCAAATGAGAATTCCCCTTCAGATTGCATAATTCAAGAGAAGGGAGGAAAGGAAGAATTCATCCGCTTCACCTCCTCTCTTTGTGGTTAAGAAAAGACATTTGGAGATCGAAAGTCTTTCAATCTTGCGGACGACTTCTCCTAAGATATTTCTTGAATTGAGTCAATAGGTAGATTGGTTGAGTGACTTCTTCTTCCCTATCAGGAAACCTAATCCGGGATCGCCTTCGTTCAATCAGATTTTTCCTTGCTCATCGGACTGCGAAGTACATATGTTCGAGTCTCCTCCTCGCTCCAGCCCTTTCCATATATGAGCCCTTCATCGCCATCCCACGTTTCAAGGTTCCAAAGACGCCTTTCTCTCTTATCTCTGGGAGAAGAAGAAGGCAACTTGTATATTCCCCACTGTTTGTCCTTCCCTTTCTTCTCCTCTCATACTCGGAATGAGATTACATGTCTTTTGCGACTTTCCTCACAGCCAGCCCAGAACGAATTCACATCCTCTCACAGGACTATTTCCACAAGTTACATTGAGTGGATGAGAGCGAGTTAATCAGCTATATATACACTTTCTAATCTACTCTTTCAAAGAGTACGGGGAGGAAATCTCATTTTCAGCCTCTCATGTACTAATAGGAAACAAATCAAAACTTTCAATTATGGAAAAATAGTGGTAATTTTCTCAGGGCTTAAATTATTCTTATCCTTGCAAGAGTGCACACGAGAGAACTCATTAAAATATGGAGAAATGAGTGTTCGAAGGAAAAGTGAAAAACGAAAAGCCGTTCAATGATGCAGAAAAGAAGATTGAGAAATTGAATTCAATCTCGCTCTCATGTTTTAATTTCTCTCAACAAGTAATCAAATTTCGAGCTAATCATACTGGTTGAAGAACATAGTGTTTAAAATAAATAATACTTTTAACATTAGATACTTTTCTTTAATCCCATTCAAAACATCTTGCCATGCTCTTATGGTCTTGTTAAATATTTTATTGACTTTTAGCTTATTAATACTTCAATAATTTTGCAATTAATTAACAATCTTTAGAAAGAATATAAAAACATGTATCTATTGAAATTATCACATTCAAAAAATATCAATCGTAGTATCAAGTTTACATAGAATTTAAAACAAATTATTTTATATTCTATTTAGCTTTGTATCTTTGGATTAACTTTTAAAAAACAAAAAATACATTGACAAATAAATTTTAACTCAATCCAAATGAAAGCTGAATTGTATACTCTTTTCATAATATTTATATTTGAATATAAATTTTTTGTCTTGAAACAAATTGAAAAATACTGATATAATTAGTTATTCTATAATTACTCGGTATATAATTCATTATAATAAAATGTTTTCATTTTAATTGTAATGTAATAATCATAAAACTAGTAGTATTTATAAAAGTTTTCTTCAAATACATAAATACAGGCTTAAATGCACGATGTGCAAATAGGTATATGAAAACTAGTAAACCTACAAACGTACCTCTATATAATAATGTATATTTTATTTAAAACATATTTTAAAATAAATTCTAACTTTTATATTAGTAAGTACATGCAATTGGGTACGATAATTACTTAATAATAGTTAAAGTTTTAGTATGCAACACATATACGCATGCAATATGCACATTATAAGTTATTCAACAATTTATACTAATACTTATATAGCAAATCAAATTAAAAGTTTGTTTTCATGATAATAAAAGATAAGAACTTAACTTTAAATTAGATTATTATTAAATTGTTTGAGCTCTTCCTAAAGAATTAGTTTCTCGCATGTTACCAAAATTATAATTTTTATTGTTTTTAAATTGAGATAATCAGAACCATCGAGCAGCCTTCAATAATATTAAATTAACATATGACTATGTATTATGTATTTATATATACATTGTATAAATACTAATAGATATTTGCATCAAATTTGAAATATAATTCAAAAATTATTAATAAAAAAATATCTAATAATACATAGTAAAAGAAACGAAGTTATAAATAATAACTTATATAATTTTATTTATTTCTTTCTATTTCAAAATATTTGAAAATTATTTGAAAAGCTTGGAATCAGACCGATAACTATTTTTTTGAAGGTTCGGATGTTGTTATTTGGTAAAACATTTGAGTTTTACCTTTAGGGTACTTAATACACCGCTTTAACGTTTTGCAATTTGCCAAAGAGAGTTTGTCACAACGTCCAAGCGAGTGGTCAAATCAAAAACCAAGAGACGTACTTATACATAGATAGGTAACTACATACATAAAAGGTTTTCACAGCTCTGTGTTCTACCCAACTACATAGGTACTAACAATTCAAATCTTACAAGAGAATAAACATCTTTTTTGTATACTTTTGCATATTCTCATGTTTGGGAATAAGTTTAAGCATAGAAGAGTGTCAAGTACCTGCATTTATTTGTACATATATTCCTTATTACGATAAATAAATTTCAATTGTATTATATTTTAAAAGGTTGAGTAAATAAGAAAGAAATCAATATTATTTAGTTTCTTAGTATTTAAGTATATCAAATTTAGATAAATAGATTGAGAGAGTCTAATTCTCTAAGTTTGTCGGATATGACATTTTTTGCCTTTCACGAGATAAATAAATAATGAAAACGGTCGGGACACACAGTTGTTGGGAGAAATTCGTGGAAAGAGTCTCTTATCAATCTTGGCTCACAAAAGACGCTCTGGCTAACTGAAGTAATGACTAAAGAGATTTAAAACTCTGAGTTTAATTCGATAGCCCTCAAGAGTTATTGTGAACTGGAGACTTGTGGGAATTGTCGTAAATGAAAGTGGTACATGACTCGTGGCAGCTGGCAGGGATGACTCATTCGAAGAACATATAGTGAAAACAGACTTTTCACCATTAGAGCCTAATGCTTTCATTTCAATGGGCATTTTGCTCGCGCAAAGAGGGAAGATGAAGGACGATGTTCCAAAACTCAGAATCTTAATGGGTCATTCCATAAAAAGAAAAGGACGTATGAGAAATAAAAAATATATATGAATTCGCGCTGGATCCACCAGGGACGAATGTGCGAGAAGGAGATTGAGAAAAATTGAAAAAATAATGTTGTCAGTCCACGGTTGACTGTTCACGTATTCTCCAAGGGAGGTGAAATGTTGATTCTCGTCCTGTTCACCTGGACCTGTCTTAGCCCCATAATTAATGTGCTCCGAGAAGCGGGATCATTTTTCACAACAAAGTCTCGAGATTTTTCCAGAGTGGAGGGTTTGTGGGAAAATGGCATTATGCAGATTGGCGTGTTTGAGGGTGTCTGTGCCTGAGGGCGGATGATCGTCATTACCACTGTGAAGGGAGAAGGAAAGCGGCGGGTTTGGAGGCACGTAGGCTTCCAGCCACCTCCACACTGCCACGGGAATTGGCGCAGGGAGTTGGCATGGAAACATCTCATCTTCTCCATTTGGAGAATCTCGTAGCCCATCTTGGGATGGAATAGAATTGGGCAAAGGGCCAAAACTCGACACCCTCACTCCTTTCTCATTCTCTTGTCTACTCCCTATCGACCCACATTGGTGAATATTATAGGGCATTTCCTAATATTTGGATCCTCCTCGACATTGCCCCTTTCTTGCCCCTATTGATTCCCAAACTTTCTCTATTTAACTTTCACTAATCGATTCGTGAGGGAGCGACAACGAGCGAATGATTTCCTTAATGCTCAATGAGCCACTTCCCGCCCTCCTCACCCAGATACCCAGTTGTTTCGTCTCATGGTCGGAGTCCGTCTGAGAATTTCTTTTCTTTTCAGAACCCGCACTTCTCGCATTTGACTATCATCGCGGAGAGCCACGATGGCCGCTTTCGTGGCAAAGCAGATGGTGGGGAATAAGCTGAACGCCGTCAAAGGTACGGACCGCTCATTCTTTTCCAGAGTGATTGACTAAATGAGATTCTCATTATGAAAATTCCACAAAGTTCCGAGGCCAAATATCGCTCGATCCACTCAACCAAGGAAAATTTCATTTATTTCTCGCTCTTCTCAGAACCGCAAAGTTAATTTGAAGAATGGCTCCCGCACCTCAAAACCTCAATACTATTATTCTTAACTATTTAGTGCGGGCCATCTCAGCACTCCATGAATCCCCGACACAAAGAGACCTCGATAAACACAAATCGTGGGCTGGAATTGATCAATGTGCTAATCTTTCTTGAGTGGGGCGGAGAGGCGAGGAAAGGGTGCTTCAAACCCACCCATCACTATTTTTCCCATCTCCCTGAAGAAATGTATGTGTCTAGTTAATTCAGTCGCCTTTGTCAATATTAACTCATGAGATTAACATCCCATCTTCGCCCTCCTTTTGTTTTAAAACTTTATTCCCTTATCCGTATCAGCCTGAATGAGGGGATTTTATTAGTTTAGCTGAAATCTACACAGGCTCTATTCAAATTAAATCCGCCGTTCTTTTCTCAAAGCCCGAGTTCCATGAAAGATCACGATTTCACGATGCCATATATAAGTAGAAAGGAACATGAGTCCTGGAACGTTGGAAGGCTGAGCCGGCAGCCGGAAAAATTCCAATTACATATTATCATATGGATGAAAGGTGAGTCGAGAGAGGAAGTATTTGAAATGGGATCTTCTAAATAGAGGTGAAATCATTATCCGCAGGCTTCTTTCATCCTATTAGAATAACAATGGAAGGAAATTCATAACTGGATCAAAGGTATGTAAAGTTCTAAAGCTCTGTGATCCGTTATTGGCTGAATATCTTTTGAAAGGAGGAGGCTCAATTCCTCAAAATGTTCTCTCTTTCCTCCCAAATGGATAAGTAGATAATCTTTGGGAATGAGGGTGAATGCTAAGAAAGGAATTGGTCCTCCAACTCCTCCAGACTTTCCTCAAAAGATTCATTGTTGGAGGGAAAAGTTTGGAATCTTTTGGTCGCCTTTGGAGTTTCTCTCGGAGAAAGTTCATCTTCTAAAAGCCTCCTTGATTTATTTAATTTTTCCGGCGGTGAGGAAAGTAGAGGGTTCTCCTCCAACACGCCTCTTCGTGCACGCACAGGGCCCCTCCATCCTCGTTGACCTCAAAGGAGGGGCCGGACGAGACATGCAAAGTGAAAGGTGAAGGTCTGGCTCGATACATATCTCTGACAGAGATTATTTACACGTGTCGCGTCGAGATTGAGAAGGACTGACCGGAGCTCGAGAGGCTTGAAAACGAAACTATTATGCATTGATCGATCAAGATTTTGGGACTTTGCATAGGAGGCCTCGGCCTTGTGGGAGGTTGGAAATTGGTTTGGAAAGTAGCACTTCCGCACTTGGCAAGAATCCAAGCTTCCACCTCCCCCTCCTCCTTTGGAACAAAGACCAAAGTCCAAAATCAATGCTCCGAGGAATTGGGGAAAGAGGTGGTCGAGTCAAGGTTCCGGCAATCGGAGATGGTAATGAGAGCCCTTTTACCGCCCCATTCATTCCCTCTCCTCATTAATGGGGACTTGTATAGGGAGATGCCCAGAACTTTTCCAGGCTTAAACATTCGCAGGAGCAAACCAACAAACACTTGACGAGTCCCAAAAATTCACCAGTATATTCCTATACCTTCCCTACATGGTCTAGGACAAGTGTTCGAGTATGGCATGGTATTTACACGGAGGTTAGGGGGTTCCCAGTTGGCTTGGGGAAGGTTGCTTACACCGGTTCCTTGGCGAATTTCACCATTACACACGCTGTTCCAGTGATCGATCCTAGCAGAGGAGCAGTTGCTCTAGCCTCACAAGGCCCCAGTTCCAAACCGCTTTCCCTCGGAACAAGATCCGTCAGCTCGTCGCTCTCCCACTAAGGCACAAAGTTCCTCAGGAGGTTCTTGGGGCTCTCATCACTTGAGATGGACCTCCTCGGTGAGTTCGGACTCTCCCCTAACTTCTTCACATTACAGAGACAAAAAAGAGTCTTTACACTGCAATGCAGTTTTCAATAGCGTAAATTGAATGGCCATTCCTTCCCAATTCCCACTACTCCCCAATACTCCCGGTTCAGGGATATCGTGCACTTACATAAAACCCGGTCCTGAGTTACATAGCAAGGCAAAGCTTTTTCAGTTCACCAGGAATTCTTCCATTGACGACTTGTAAAGTAATAATTACTTTTAAGTTAATGAAATCAAAGAAAAACTTTCTAAATGTTAGAGTTCAAATCGTCATTTTTCTCCAATCTTGGAAACTGAGCGAAGAGAACTGAAAGTCAAGGACTATAAGAGAGTTAATGGAGTCTAATGGATGTTCTTTGTTTCCAATTCTGTATAGTAAATCATATGTGAGATGGGGAACATTACGACGCTCTATTTTCCTGTAAGGGGACACACAACGACCAAGACGTTCTCGAAATAATCTCTTAGAAAGACAAAGGAAAGCCTTTAAGACCTCGGCTTCTCAAATAAAACAAAAGTCAATTTTATCGAGGGACTCGGAGACGCCTCTACATAAATATATATTTTTTCCTCCAGTTTTTATGTACGTGTGCTACATAATATATGGAAAAGGAACTTTAAGTATTTCTTGAATATCTCGAATACTACCTACCACCTTCCAAAGTTGAAATTCTATATATGTAAGGTATTATAGGAATATGTAAAGGGGATTCATTCCCAACGAACCTCGAATAATGCGAAAATCAAAAACAGATCCCAAGGAAACTTCTATGGCTATTTGAACATATATTATTGTATTTTATATGTATATGTTTTAGCTACATACAATTTCATGGGAATATTAAAAAAATGAGAGAAAGTCCTTCAATTTTTTTGAAGGAATCCAAAGCATCATGAAATAGGAGTTTTAGTCTTTAATAGACTTCTAGTGAATTTATTCTCACAATGTGCCGCTCGAGTCTTCTAGAGACGAAGAGCTCCATATTTTAATATATAAATAAGATAAAAAGCGGAAATTTATTTTCAATCCGGTCTTCAATTTATCCCCAGTCCTTTAAGCTCCTTAGCATTTCTTCATCGTCCGCCTCTTCTATTCCACTCTGAAGATTAAAGTAGAAAAACTTTGACTTTTCCCTACTAGAATATAATGTTCATTACTCTCTTTCTTCCTAAACTGAACGGAATCAGAATTGGTTTAAGAAAAAGAGGTAAATTGAAAAAAGAAATAAAAAGTTTACCTTGAAAGGACCCTTTTTCGCTCTCCTTGTTTGCAATATCATTTTACTTCATTGGTCCGCAAGACGAAGTTTGTTTTTCTTTCAAAGAACGTGGGCACTTGTGGGGAGGCGAAGAGAGAAGGATGGACAAAAGACTTTCAATTTTCTCACGAGAAGGCATGAAGGCGAGTTAAATGAGAGCGGACTCGTCCGAATAAACAAATACGAGTTAAATACTTTAAAACCCCAAGACAGAAGGTGAGTAAATAAAGAGACGGATGAGGAGGTTGATAAAAAGGAACTTCCTTTGTTGGGCAATCATGTCTTTCTTGCCCTGCTCGAGAGGCCGGGAGAAAACTCACTAACCGTGATACGTGTCTATATAGAAATTAATTAATCTTTTAGCGGCCGTCTAATTGAATTAGAGAGGAGGGCTTGGAAAAAAAAACTTTTCTTATTTACAGATACAAATACAAGGTTCTTCATTCGGCAAAAGTTTTTTAATCTAGTCGGCCCATTATAGAGAGCGGAGGAAAAGTACAAAGTCCTCTTCATCTCAGTCTTCCTTTGAGCCTCAAATGCTATTCGACAATGGGATCAAGAGAGGAAAACCCCAGATTTTCTATAAATTCCCTCTGCTCATTAAATATATACAACTCAGAATGGAACTTAGGGGAACAAAGTGCTCTGCGTCACTGAGCTCAAGTATCGAAAACCATTAGAATTATTGACTCCCCACCACAGGATAATGAGCCGTGGAAAATGAATCCCATTCCTTTTCATGGGAATCTCGTTAAAACATACTCTGTTCATCATATTAATGAGCTCATCAGGAGGAGAGATTTGGAGACCCCATCGCCACTCCGTCTCTCCCACCCTGACCTAGTTATTAATATTGGGAGCCAGAGGACTTCAAATTAAACTTTATTAACCTCATTATCCAAGACCCTCAAGGAGTGTTTGAATTAAATGAATGGACTTCTTGAGGTCTCGTCCAACTAATCTTGGAATAATCTGAGAAATGTGAAAAGGCTTTTGAGCGAACCTGATCGCTCTCAGGAGCTCGCCCAACTCGGAGGAAATTAGATTGAAAGAATGTAGTTAGAGTCGAGAATGAACTATAAGGTGGCATGGCAAACGAGTTGAAGAATGACTTTTGAAATATTCTAGGCGGGCTCGGAGGTGACGATGAAGGGACAGACAAAGAGAAAGAAGAAGAAGCCGAGCGTGAGAGGCTTGAAGCCATTCGAGAAGCCGAAGAACGAAGGAAGGAGAAGCACAGGAAAATGGAAGAAGAGCGAGAAAAGATGCGACAAGAAATCAGAGACAAGGTTTAAACATTTTCAACCTTTTTCCATGTCACGCCACCATCTTTCCTGCTGCAGGACTCGCCGTCAATATTTATATAGTATTTAGGAAATGCTATTATACGAGGTTTATTAAATATCTGTCATGTTGACTTTTATTTGTATCCTATGGCCATTTATCGGATCGATCCATCTTAAAATTAAATATCGATCTTTGAGATTTTATGCAAATACAATAAAAATGTATTTACTCCTAATACATAAAACCTTGGACACATACTTACATAATAGCATATTGCTTTGCTATTCGTTTCAGCAAAAATAATATATTTATTGCCTGCATATTTTTGAATACCTCTCATATTTTCATTCTGAATAATCATGGAGAAAGTAAAAATTGCATATTTTAAATAAATACATATATTTACGCGTATAGACGTTCATCAAACGTATAAAAACCATCATATTTAATATCTTTCAAGGTAGATGAGCCTTCAGTTTGTACAAAAACTGCAATTTTTATATTAAATTCTCAATACAATAGAAAGCTACTATAAATCCTTATAAGATACACAAAAAATAAGTCAGTTGAATAAAGATTAAATAGAAGTTAGTAAACATACATACGCACCTTCATACCTACAAAAGTACGTTAGGGTAGAGGCAATTCAAGCATGCCATATTATGGCTTTATGGCACCTTCACATATACTTATAAACCCATTATGTACTAAAACTAGTATGTACATACGGGGTAGGTAGGTATCTTTAACAGAGCAAATAAACTGTAAATACAATCTTCACCTTAATATGGGGAAGTCAAGTGATAACTCAAATTTATGGTGTGACATTGAAAAGAAACTTTTAAAGCGGAATGTCACTTCAAACCTAAGATCAAAAAGAGAATAAATTATGAATGGAACTATGGAACAAATGGAGTTCTTCACCATGAGAAAAACTTTAGTTGCCGTGAATATCTAATTCTATACAAAGGAGCTCAATACAACACTCTTTCTTATTCACATGCATGCAATTTCACCAAATCCTGAATCCTATTATGAAAGGATGAAATCACTTATTAAAAGTAGCTTACAACACTTCAGACTTTCATATGCTGACGCCAAATAAAAGAAATAATCCTTTCTACGAAACCGGGTCAATATGAAAAATTTTACTCCTCTCGGCGTCGACTATTTACCATATGGAGGCGTCTTTCACATTTTTTATTGACCATCCTTCTGAAACCTCGTATTTTATTCTTTTTCTATGCGCCTTTTCTCTCGAGCCTCAATAACTTTTCCGTCAAAATCAGAAATAAGTTGGAACACCCATGAATTCCTTATGTAATTGCCGGCTATTTTAACTTTAAACATCTGCTTAGTTATTAAAATACTTTGGAGTTGAATATGATATCTCCAACTCCAAAGTATGAATAAATTTATTTTCATAAATATAGAAGAAAATTTGGCGAGGTCAGAGTATATGACATTGTTTACAGAATAAGGGGATATTTCAAATCAAATTATTTAAAAATCGTTTCTAATGATTTAAGATTATTATTCTACCTTGATAATATAAGAAAATTAAGTATAAAATCTATAGAAATCGTTAAAATAAAATTTGATTATGAAATACTCCCTTGTCTGTAAAAGATTCCGTATGTATATGGATGTATACGTATATTCTGTATATAGCTAATAGATTTGAAATTAGTTCTCAATTATTTAGACCATTGACAAAAGTTCTCAAATGGGAGTTTATCTAAATTTCTCTTATAACCCAATTCAATATAGGTAATGTACATGATTGAATAAATTTATCTGACATGAAATATAAGTGCTTTAGACATGAAGATCTCTATCATATAAATATGCATGACATACATGGGGATATGAGAAAGAGGAGTTTATTTCTCCATTTGGAAAATTGGAAAAGAAGTGGATGAGACGAGCGCGGCATGAATATGGCACTATGAATTTCCAGACAGAGTGTGTGAGAGTAAATGGACGTAAATCTCTCCGCTTTCTCCATCCCAACTCTCAACTTTGAATTGTCGAAGTCATTTTCTCTCTCAGCCCAAAACCTCATAATGTTGAAAGAGTGGTGGCGAATAGTTATGAAAATTCCCTCATCCTCAAGAAGCTCCTTTGTCTTCGTCAGTCACATTCCAAGTTTCCTCAGTGTCTCTCAATAGTCAGCCTAGACTCTACTCAGCAAAAATATTTCATGGGAATTTATATTGGAAGTGAAATTGTGGGAATTTCTCAGGATAAATTCATCTCAGAGAATAGAACGCCCTTGTATGAAAAAATGGTCCTTCTTTCACAAAATGAAACTTTGCAGGGAAAGCAGTTTTCCTTTCAAAAACTTTACGTCTCCATTATTACAATATATCATAATTGTGCTGAAATTCGAAGAAGGCCGGTTATTAATTTCCACAACCTCCTTTTTCTCCTTTTGAGAGTAATAAATTGAAAGTGCTTAGATAGACAACTCATGACTTACTAAAGTATCATATACATAGATTCACCTTCTATTACATACCTATATGCACACAATAAAATTTGAACAAAGGAATTCATAAATGTACATTCATATATCTTTATTTTCGTTCCATTAGCTAAACGAAAATTAAATTTTATTAAAAACTCGGTATTTATATTAGTACTTTGTATGTGAGCAAATTTATCTTCTCAAGTATGTACCTACCTAGGTATATACATATAGTACATACGTGTACAAAAATGGAGTAAATATTTCATATAAAATAGGGCTTTCAAATAATTGTCAGTTTTTTGGGTAAAGTACAATTTCATTGTGATATGAAATATTTGAGAGTCGAAATTGCAATAAGCTAATAAATTGTCAAATCAGATTTATCCATATACTATTTCAAGATTTATAGATGAGAATTCTTTAACTCTGACACGAAAATTCCCAACAAATTAAAATTTTAATTAACAAATACCTAATTAAATACTTTCTAAAATATTGTATCAGCCTGCGACAAAGTAAATATATATCCAATTTTGATATGCTGAGAAAAGTTCTAACTCAAATGTCAACGATATAAATAATTGATTATACAGATGCTTTAGGTCAAAAATTTTTTGAATCTTTATTTCGTTAGTAAAACTATACTTCCAAAGAAGTATATCTACATAAATATAAGTAAATGCATATATTATCCCTATATAAAAAATCTTTGTTCCAATATGTTTATTGAACTTAGCAAAGATTAAACATCAATTCTAATAAGTAATTACATATATTAAATCATTAAATATTGATACGAAATAAAGTGGCACATTAAATTTTGATAACGAATTTCGTAAAGAAATTTCAATTCGTTCAATTCAAATTTTCACAATTTGAAAAGTTTGTTCTACTGCATATAAAATAAAGTTTTTGTAACTTGCAACTATTAAGGAAGTATAATTGCCCTAATCGCGTTATCAAGATACGGGGCATTTAATTAGCACTTACCTACAATTAGATAATGACTCAAATGTGACCAAATGTGTCGAGTATACAAAACCAAGTATATATCAAGCAAGCTATTATAGTCCAATCAAAAATACAGCTGAGCAATTAGCTACTAATTCGTTTGAATACTGCATTCTGCTAAATACTAAAATGCATATTTATAAGTGCTAATACAAGTAAAATATCACACGGACTCCATATAGCGCATTAATTTCTTCGCACCCAAAGTTGTTCGAGGTTTTCAAATGAAATGAAAAATGAGCTTCATAATAAATTAAAGACATCTTTGCATAAAAGCTGGGTAAAACATTTAGCCAAGGCTTTTGATTATAAATGAATGATATATTGCTTCTAGACACATAATTTCGTAATAACCAGATGAGTTATTGTGCTATAAGAAGCAAGTTAGGCCGCGAAAGCCTCCTTTCTTCTACTCATGAATTGAGGCTTAATGAATTCATATGGACCCTTTTTTGAACACTTTGTATCGAATTTTAAATACTTATATATGGGAGTTTATTAGGGCTTCCTTCCTCTGAGCCTATTTAAACTTGCACCCTTCCACGAACCTACTTTTTACTCCGTTCACGGAGGTCGTCTATGCTCGAGAAAAGGATTTACTATCTTATATAATTAAAGCTGGGAAATTCAATCGATAATAACTGGGGATTTAATGGGCATCGGATTTAGCATGAGAAGAGCATAAGGAACCCAATTTGCGTCTCAGAATAAATGAGTTTGAAAAATCAATTGATGACGGGAATGAAGTTAAAGTCATCATTGCATTTCTTATCATGTGAACGTAAAACGTGGTTTAACTTCGAGTAAATTGATTCCGATAGAAGAGATAATCTAATTGATACGGCTTTGGGGTAATTATATGAAAACATGGAGTTTCTCTCCTAGTTGGCAAATTCATTTTCATGGCTAACGGCTTCTCGTGAAGGGCAAAGGTGGAGGATAAGGATTAGTTGCCAAAGACACGGCTTGGCTTTGAAAGAAAGTTCGATTTCCAAATCCGAGTCTCTGCTCTTCTGGGAAGGGGTTGGGGAGGAAAGTCGAAGATTGATGATGGTCGGAGCATCAAGAGTCTTGTCTTGTCTCTGTCAAACTCTCCATTGAGAAGTAGGCGGCCTTTGCATAACAAACAAAAGGATCACCCATGAGATTTCCTCTTTCAGCTCCGAATCCAATAAGAGAATTCAATTAGGGATTTTATAGGCCCAATGCTCAGGGTAGGTTCGCCACTCCAAGTATTCCAAGCATCCTAAAAACCAGGTCCCATCCAATGGGATATCAATAATGTAGCGTGTGAGTGCATTTCAATTGGTTATCTATATATGAGTAGTAGTGAGTCTCATATGTCTGTCTTGAAGGAGGCATAGGATGAGACATGTCAGGCTGAAACAAAAGAGTAATAAGACAAGGACCGGGCAGGTGTCTGGCGATTGTCGGATTAAACCCACGTCTCCCCATAAAATTCGGAATCCTTTTGACGGAATGACTCGTTTCCGAATGTCACCTCATAGCCGGGAGCCTCTGAGCCCCGATAACCGAGTTATGAAGCAATATCCTCAAAGTGTATCTCCGAATCATTTCGGGGAGACGTCAGGAAATGAGATGAATTTTTGTGATGAATATACATGCATTGACTGTACATGTTTATCAATATGGGTTTTTCTTACAGTACAACATAAAGAAGAAGGAGGAGGTGGCGGAGCAGGCAGCCGACGCCGAACCTCCGAATCCACTCATGAGGAAAAAGAAAACTCCCGAGGAGCTCGCACGTGAGGCGGAAGCCGAGGACGAAGATGACTTCACGAGTAAGTGGGATTAACAAGACTGAGAGAAATGGACATGATTTTTTCATGCCAAGTGCTCTTGGGACGCTTTCGCCGTTCGAGCCGAGTCAAAGAGACTCGCTTTGTCTCGCTCAAAGACAGGACGGAGATGCTCTCAGATTTACAATCCTTTTGAGGATTTTAACGTCCCTTTAATGAATTTATAAATAATCACAGAGGCCCTAAACTCGTTAGCTCTTGAATAAGTAAATTCTCCGTTACGCCCGAGCCAAGATTATGCAGATAAATGTGCCGAACTCGTTTGGGCTCCTTATTTGTTCCTCCCATGAGTGGGAGGGATGGCACTTGCCTCGAGATCTCCGAATTACCCTGAGTGATGAGGCGCTAAACCTAATCTTCTCCTTCCAGAGTTGAAGAACACGCTCGAGACTCATGTGAGCGAGATCAAGACGCAGATCGAGAGCAAGTGTTCCCTTCAGTGAGCTCTCGCCAGTTGACCGTATTTTCGCATCATTTGGTTGTTACACACTCCATCATCATCGTTGTTGTCAAGACCATGGTATTCAAGTGACCGGCCAAAGTTGTGGAGGGCAAGAAGTTGGTGACTTTTTCAATTCAATCATATATGAAATGACTCGGGAGAGCGGCGTAGACTCAGAACACTCCACCCGCCGCGGCCCCCCGTTTAAAAAATGTCCCATTCTGAGTTGAATCTCAATATGTATGTAAATTGTATTTGTAGTCTATTCACCTTCTAGAGTTCTCCCAATATTTTCTCACGTCATACAAGTACAACGAAATGGTTTTTTTGCAAATTCGCAAATTTATAATACTGAAAGACCAATTATTTTGTAAAACTCTTCTCTCGGTCTGTATCTGTACTATCTCTGTACAACACTGTTGGTTCCCTCTTTTCCTCTTCTGCAACTTTTGATACGTCTCCTTTCTTTTCCTTTAGAATCGCCAGAACTCTCCTACGTAACCCTCACCTCAAACATCTTCAAAAACTTTGGATTCTCTCTTCTCCTCGCGGCCCCCGCCTCTCGCGCCCGTCCCCGATTCTGTAAGACCAAGGCGAGGTTGGTCCGCCGACTCCCGCCTCACCCCCTCGATCCAACATATACTAACAAGGGACCGGCCCTTCCCTTTCTCCAGCCCTTTCTCTGTGTGCGTGGAGGGTGTGAGGCGGACTCGGGTCAAACCTTCGCAGATCAATCACTTTTTGCTCCTCGACAAATCCCGGGCTGGATCTTGAGAAACCTGGGCGTGGCCTTGGAGGATCCCCCGACGAGAAGGAACCAGCGGTGGTTCCTACACCCTTTGCATCTCTGCTGTGATTCCCCGTCCTCCTTCCAAGGGCTCCCCCCCACCAAGAGCCACAAGACAGGCGGGAGAGGGAAATGCGGCCTGAGGAGGAGAGAGAACTGCCAGCTGAGCTCATATAAATGTTTGGTGACGACAACTGTTGTTGTAACCGTAGAGCCCCGACTTAAGAGTATATAAACACTATATATGGACATATATACATGCATACCTAAACATAAAGAAATATATGTAGCTCTCGCCTTGTACATAATCTACCGCGCTTAGAGAAGTTGAGTAGTCGTCGGAATGTATGTCAATGTTGTATCACACCACCACACACTCACCCCTCCTCCCTATGATGGTAAAAAACAACTGTTACAAATAGGAAAATAAGGAAAAATCCCCCCACCCCCCACATCACCCACTCTCTTCTAAATAATAAAGTAATGAAAAGTATATGATAAGGATATTGAAGTTAAAAGAACAATAGTGATATTATAAATAATATGATAAAAGCATTAAATTGTTATTAAGTATATTCTATTGAGTGAATTAAAGAATTATGACCAACTAGGAGTTATCAAAGGGTAGGGATAGAATAAACATGCATTAAAGGAGGATGCGAGTCACGGACGAAGGATCCGACGGGCTCGGCGGTCAACCGCCACCAGACACCTTACAACACCAACTGTGACTTGGAGTGATGCATGATTGCTACATCCATAATTCACAAGCTGAGTTGCCTTCTCGAATGAACTCTTTTACTTTACGAGTACAATTCCCTAGTTGCAATATTAGAACTATAAAAAATGGAGGATTTTTTTAAACTAGAAGACACGATTCGACTGACTTATGAGTTGTTCTCTAAATGTGTCCAATGCCCGACGAGAAAAACTCTTAGAGTTATCACTGACAATGAATAGAGACGGAGTCCTCTCGTCTTGGTAGACTAGGCACACCTTATAAAATAGAATTTGGAGAAGAGAGCCATCGGCGGTCCAACATCCTTTTACACAATTCCTCAATGAGCCGACCGGAGCGGCGGGAGGCCGCCGCGGACGTTCGCCACTGATGGCTCCTGGCTTCAAATAACCAATGTACCTCAGTTCAGAGCCCCTCGTTGAGGGCCCCTGAGTTTCTCTTGAGAATTCAGCTACTCCAAAGACAAATATTTAATGAAGAAAAAAACAGTGATTGTTCAATGCTCGATGTCACGAAAGAAATCATGTGCAACTTTAGAATGACTAATTCGTTATAAAAACAAAATGTTAATAAAGATTCGATAATCCACATATTTTAATTCTCATTCATTTCCATACGGGAGGTCCGAGGGTTCTCAATTTCCATCTCATATTCAATCTCCAGCTTTTCTTCGAAATTGGAAGGATCCGTCTTGGCTGGCTTCTTCTTCTTGGCTACCCGAACACCGGCATCCTGGATAGAACAATGGTCAAAATCGATGCGGGGGATGGGTTAACATGGCATACCTCGATGTCGGACACGTCACTTTCCTCAAACTCATCGGCTGCCACAAAGAGCCGCTCTTCCTCCTCGTCGAGTTCAAACTCTTCTTCAAGTTCCTTCTTAACTCCCTCCTCGTCCTGCTCAAAGGATAAACATCTCAAACATTCCATTCCATTGTCGAGTGGTAAAGTAATTAAAGCGGTAAGTGCTAAATACACAGGAAAACTTCTGGAGAGATTACCAAAACTTCCACCTTTTACCCCAATACTTTTAATAGTGGATTTTAGCACAATAAAATCTCCTCTCATATCTCCTAGCTAGGCATGGGTGAGCATTTTAACTTTTATACAAATTTTGGTAGCAAAATCTACTTATAAGGCTTTGGATAAAGGAAATAAATGTTCAAGAATTCTCAAAAGGGACATTCCTCAATAGAAAGTATATTTAAGTAAATTATTGATTAACGATAAAAACCCTTTTATAATTCTATATTCGCAATTTTAAATGGACTAAAGGTTCAAAATACCACTAAAGTCATAAATGCATTTTTGGCATAAATTCTCATGAAAAATAAATAAAAATTAAATAGAATTCAGCATAATAATATCAATATTGATTAAATTTTAAAGTATACAATTGACTGTGTTATAAAACTCAACTCATAATAATTTTTTTTAATTAGTAAATACTTTAAATAAAAATACCATTTCTTTGTCTTCGTCTGATTCCATGTCTGATTCGAGTTCTTCCTCATTGAGAGCTTTCTCAAAAGCAAGTTGTGGGAAATTGTAAATATCACCGTACTAAAAATATAAATACACATTCAATAAACGATTGACAGTAAAATAAGTAATTAATTAAATCCAAATTAAAGCCTTACAACTCCAATTCTTAATCTTTCCAATAGTTCTTTTTCAATGGCATTGTCGAGTCTTGCAGCAATAAGAGCCTTGGCTTCTCTTCTTCTTTCTCTCCGTTCAATTTTCCTCTGGATTGGAACAAGAGTTTTTCTGCAATAAAAATAATTTAATAGTATAATTAACTCATTTATCGAATATAAATTTATAACCAAATGAGAAATGGCTTCAATAACATGAAATGATAAAAATATAATTACAATTAAAATTAAACTTACGTATTTTTGAGTCTGAGTTTTCTCATTCTAATCAAATACTGTGTGATTTTAACAAGTCGCTGTTTGCATTTTTGCCTCAGGTAATTTGGCCAAAAAACCAAATTTTCATTGATTTGACTCAAGGCTTTCTCAAAGTTCCTCGATAATCTCACTTTTTCCCACATCTTGTCTGGAAACGCGGCTCTATAAAATCATAAAATCAATTCATGATTATTTATTATGATGATCATGATTAACCTTATTAACAATTACGACAAATCTAGAATTAAATTTAGTGATAAATATTTTTTCATATCCACCAATCAATTTCTCACCTTTCAATCGTTTTCATGAACAAATAAATAACTCCATTTTCTTCTCGAAGTGTCGCATATTGACTGTTGGCCAATGGACATGCATTCCTTCCACACAATCCCGTCAAGTTATATTCATTCCGGCAAAATTTGTGAGTCTTTGTACTACAAAAAAAATTATTTGTTATCAAAAAATAATCAGATTGACCAATAAATTAATTTCATATATTTATTCATTCATGTCTTTTACTTACTTAACTTTGTATGAGCAGAAACTCTTGTTAATAATTCCCCATATAACCTACATGTGTAAAAATGAGAAATTAATAAAATAAATTACATTAAAAGCTTGAGGAGTTGAAAGATGGTTTTAAATAAAAACCATTGGAAAATCCCGACTAAATTTCCATTAAATATATTATATGAAAGATTAATTTAATAAAGTCGACTTACATCGTCGTTTTGCATCACAACAGAATGTTTAAATGAAGTTCGGCGAAGTTAAAAAATTAATATTTAACTGACAAATGAAAGAGACGGCGATGTTAAGGAGGAGCACGTGTTAAGATCTAAATGCAATCCAGAGGGCCGCTTTGTGACTGCGTTTACTTCATTTCAATTATACTAACGGCGACTAGCGGATGAAAGTAAAGATAATAAAACAGATGGCGTGGTCAACCCTTAAAAACTTCAAGTACAACTTTGCCAAAAAGAAGCGAAAGCCAAAACGTTGTTTTGTACGATGAATTAGCCCCTTGTATTTTTATTCGAATTTGTATTTGCAATACCAGTCTGAAAGTAATCAGCTATGCTATATTTATGATAAACCTATAGAATAAGCAGATTTAAAAATATTTCTAATTCTAAAAAGTGGCTTTCAATTGTGGTTGTGTGTAATATTAAGTGAGTTGAGTATTTATTTAAAAGCAGATAGGCAAGACTCACGAAAAGCTCTCCAAATATGGCTGGTAAGAGGTCAAATAGCTCTCATTTAGCTCTCCTCTCCTCTCACCTCAAATCCAATAGAGGAGATGAGAGAGCTTCGCCTTGTTTTTAGGTCTCAGGAAAGGAGAGAAGGCTCTAAACCTCTCATCTCTCCTATATATTGGAATAGGGATCTGGTAGAGGAGAGCTTTTGATTTTTGGACTCCAGGAGAGGAGAGGAGTCTTTCTCCTCAGAAACTATGAGAGAGGAGAGGAAAAATCTCTCCTGAAAAAAGCTCTCATGAGATGAGGGGCTCTCTCTCGTGAGTCCGCCGACCTTTGTTTAAAAGCACTGATAGATAAAAAAAATCTAATCTTGCGCTCCTATTTAATTAGTCTAAATTAGTTATTTCATCCAAGGGAAGTACAGAAATAAAATGTGTTTTTTATTTATTAAGTGTATTTATTTGTTGGTCATTCTTAACATTTATGTATTAAGAGAAGTTCTCAAGCGGGACACTTTATTTGGTGGGCTTTTTATCGTCGACATCTATGTCCACTTTAAGCTTGATATGGAGGAATTCCCGATAAATATCTTCAAGCTGAAAATTTTATAATTTATTAATTACATGAACAACAATTTGAAGCGGAGTCAAATTTTAACCTGTTTCAATCGAGCCAAGGCTTCCTTCAGATCTCCAGTTGGCTCCAATGAGTTAACCTCCTTGACCTTCTTGGAGAATTTCCCCATCACATCCAAATATTCTTCACGAGGCACATACTTGATCCTTCGCATTCAAAGAATACGTTAAAGACTCATCAATAATTTACTAACCTTTTCTATTAAAGGAAAATGAACGATGGTGCGGTATTTGGAATTGAAAAGGAGCTTCAAATCAATTTACGAGTTCAAAAGAATACCTAGTTTATAGCACAAATCCCTATCATCCCTATATATATAAATATCCATTTACCTATATATAATACATTCTATTTACAGACCGACAATATTGATTCCACAGGCCTAAGCTGACTGACATTGAGAGCATTTAGAATTTATGTAGACATTATATAGCAATTTGGTAAATATATCTATATCAAATATAAGAATTACCTAGCTCATTTTCGTTCTAAATGTTCTCCTTTAATGTCCTATCATAATATTGTAATCATTCGGGAATTCGAATAAAGCTTGAAGATTTAATTGAAAATAGAAATTCCTTCTTACTCAGATTCTTCTGGACGGTAGAAACGTGAATTGTTTTCATTCGCAAATGGAGCTTCAAGACCAAGGTATTCCTTATTCAGTCCGTAGAACTTCATTCGACTCGTGTCCATCCGCCATTTGTGGAGAGCATCTTTGTCCCTATTAAAGATTGTAATACAAATCATTAATACATACCTATAAGTAATTAAGTGCTGTCATGAAGAACAAATTCCGGGATATCATACAAGCAAGCTTGCAATCATTTTTGACATTAACCCGAGACTGGGGATTGAGAAGACTGAATACATATGTATTTGTATATAGATACTATTTGCAACAATTGAGATCAGCAGTTTGCCCATTACTCTCGCATGACCACAAGTGGATTTTTTACGCATTGGATACTGGTAGATTACGGAGTTTCTTTTTAATGCTCTTTCAAAATTTTACACATTTTACTCTTCACGGCTCAGTTTTTATTGGTAAAGAATTCTTGGAATGACCAATAAAAGGTTTTATTTACTTCATGCGCTGGAGTGCTTCTTCAGTCTTCATCTTGAGATGATGGCTAACTCTCTCACGAATGTAGGATCCCGATTGCTTCAAGATTATATCCCCAGAAGACCTTATCATAAAACCAAATTTGAGTTACTCCAATCCTTTCATGAGAAATGAACATAAAAAGACTTACGAGATGCACTAGGAATTAATTATAATATACTCTTACAGCTACTTTCACGAGCGTAATAAAAGGGAAACCCTGCAACTAATTTAGTTTATTTAATAAAATGTTCCATATCGTTCTTTAATCCTTCATCAACCATTCCATGAACTTTTTATAAGTATACCTAAGTACTTGGGTAAATAAGAACAAAAGGGATTTTTCAATTCCCCTTCTTTGAACAAATATGATTTTTGCAAATAGAATAATAAATGCTATATTGAGAAATTCACATGTTGGCATAAAGCTCTTAAATGTAATATATAGGTAGTATCGGTTGATATTAAATAATCTTCTTTCTCATATAAATATAAAATATGTATATCACATATGTATCAGCATAAAGCATAACTTATTGTTAGGTTAGACATTTACCTAACGTAGCTTGCTTTGTTTAAGTTCGCCATATTTATAATATTTACTTTTAGTTTTGACATATTTTATGGCCTTAATATTGTTACTATACACGACTAAATACGTGTATATATTTATTTAATATGGATGTCTATATAAATGTATATTATATGTAGAGCTATGTGTATATTTCAAAATAAATCATTTCATATGCTATTCTAGCTACTTCATCACTGTTTCTCGTGAGAGTATTTGAGTGTTTCAAGAAAATTAATAGGTTTGAGTGTTTGTTGCTATTATTTAGAAGGCATTCTTGATATTCAATTCCCTTGAAATCAATTTCTTTGTTCAACTTTTCCTCCCTACTGGTTTATCTAGGGTAAAAGGTTGAAAGGGCGGAAGAGTTGTTTAAAACTCGAGTTTTAAAAATGCATTTCATAAATGAGAGAAAGGCTGAGAAATGAGAAATAAAGAAGACTCACACAACGGATCCAAAGGCATGCCAGGCTCTTTGCACTTTTTTCTTGAAAATCTCATCAATGTACGTCTCTTTAAGCATCGGCTCACCTGAATAAAAATTGAGTTAAAGGGGTAAAAGGAAAGGAAGGCTTTCTTAGATACGGAATTCAATGGGATGCTTGTTTCCTGCAGCCGGAGCTGAGCCTGACGGCTTCTGGCCTCCGTAGCCATCGAACTCCGAGTGGACGGAGGAATACAATTTCAAGTTGAGCTGAGTCTCGGATGCAGAGGCAAGAACACGACGTTTCTCTATAATTGAAAATTGGAAAGCGTAAAAGTGGGCGGATGGACATAGGGATATAGGAAGTGAATGATTTTGATTACTGATCATTTCCTCGGTCGTGAGTCTAGAGAAGAGATAGGCCAAAGTCATCTTGAGATGGAGCTTCTTCAAGAGCTCTGGGAAATCGTCGAGTGGGTTTCCTTTTAATGTGAGTATTTTGAGAATCTTCGCAAAGGCTAGGAAAAACAAATGAAGTAAAAAAAGTTTAGGAATGGGAGCGACTATGAATTCGTTCGGTTAGCCAGCCGAGCGTTAAATAATTGTGAAGGCAAGTGAAGTAGAGCCTTCATAATCTTCTTCAGCTCGCCTTTCATAAAAGTATCTCTTTGGGTTAATTGGCTCCAAAGGGCCATTCAAGGACCATCTCGTGAGAGAGAGACAGGTCATAAAGTAATCATGGCACCTCGTTCGTCCGGAAACCACGATCCTCATCATCAACGATTTTACCTACGCCATTTAACTTCATATTTCTATATTATATGCATAGTCAGTATGGGCAGAATGAAATTACTGAGAGTCGGTGGGAGCGTCTTGAGAAGGTTGTTCTGGAGCAAGACGACCCGCAAGTTCTCATGAATGAATTTCATTCCAGGCAGCTCTTCCAGCTTGTTGTTACGAAGATCCAGGTAGGCCAGCAATGGGAGATCATCAAAGAAGGTCGAAGGCAGCTTGGAGAGGAAATTCCCTTCCAAGTAGATCAACTGTAAATACATAAAAATAAACCTCATCATTAAACCTCATCTTGCCGGGGAAAGAACCAAAGGAACATATCCTTTAAAGGACTATCAGGCTTGGGTGAATTCTGGAAGATGAATGGAAATAGATGGAGTTTTTCCAAGCGGGAACCATCCAGTGGGTTTCGAATATAGGAACGAACCCCTCTAATCTAAAAGGCCTCTCTATCTAACATATCAAACCTACATGGACTAGACTTCATCGTAGGTCTGATTGAGAAAGTCTCTGGACGTGCGGCCGTGCTGGCAGGGAGAGATGAAATAAATATGCTTTTGACATTAAATGTACTGAAGCGGAGAGACTTGGAGCCTCATTGCCACACAATGGGACGCCAGTATTTGGCAAACGACGAAGGGAGAGTAAATTCTCATTACAATTGCTAAAATGTTTTCACAAAATTCCCCAGACCTTCCCAAAATCTTACATAAAAGAGAAAATCAGACCTTGATGTTTGGCCAGTGCACAAATATTGACAGTGGGAGACTGGTGAGACGAGACCGGTTGGCCGAAATGACCCCGTACCCATCGGGGACCAGGGCGTTGGGGTCGATCGGATGAGTGCGACGAGGCGCCGCAAAAAAGTCGCCAATGGATCCAATGTCCATGTTTGACCTTTTGACACACAATTAGTTCACTTGCAGGAGGAGTTCTGTCGAGTCGCGTCGGTGACGAGAAAGAGGACGAGGAGAGGGGAAACGCACTTTGTAGAGGGAGACCAAGTTTTCCACGGCGAGGAGAGGAGAGAGGAAAAGAATCTTTCTTCCTCCTTATATTCTCATAGCAATAACGATCCATCAAAGATTTGGAAAGACATGTATAGGTATAGGTATACAAATATTATTTCCCAAAGGTAATACCTATTTTTGTCCTACACATCCATTGAGAGCATCATGGAGAATATGTATTTTGAGGAACAGTGTGGCTGTGACTCAAAATCATATCAGAGTAAAATCCCTTATCAAAAGAATCGAATCGAATGTTATTCACCTGTTACTTTCTCAAAATTAGCACAAGTCGTAAGTGTATTAATTCCTATTTCGATTATGACGACCGGAGTTCTGGCTCGCATTCAGAAGGAAAATTTGAGTTTATAAATTTATGAAAGATGAAAAAGCCTAGACATCGTGTTTAAACTCGTCCTAACTCACATTAGATTCATTCACGCTAGTTGGGTTAGTTAATAATTTTAGCTAATAATTTTACTCAAATAGCCGAAAGAGTCTCTTTATTAGCCATGTATTTCAATTTGGTCAATTTATTACATGCTAGTATGCTAGAATCAGCTTGGTACATTGTGCTGCGACAAGACTTATATAATATATGTTTATGTATACATATTTTATATAAGTATACATATATTCGAAGAATGAATTATACAGAATGTATGAACATATCTTTTAATGAATATAAGAAAGTTACACAAGCCAAGAGCTAATTGTATGCCTAAACTCGATGGTATTTCAACTTCATGGTTGTTAAATGCGTATTCGATGTATGAAGTCTACATTGTATGAGCTTTGGAAATTGATCTTGTCAACACTTCAATCCACTCCATTCCGTGTAATTTCCTTTTGAATTTCATTCATATATCTAAATATAGAAGTCGAAAAAACCGTAAGAGATTAAATCGGGAAATCGAACATGATTTATTTAGGTATAAATGAAATTGAAATTGTTCATGTGGAGTAAATTGGTACTCCGAGCGTCTTGGCTTCTATAAAGGATTTCACTAGAGATTTATTTAGCCCAAGGCGCTTATGCCGCCTCTTGTTCAATTTAAATTTGATGGGCGAGGGGAGGAGAGGACGCGAACGAGGGCCTTCTGTAAAAACGTAATTCAATCATTTTGACAACGTTCGTAATTGAGATAAATTAGGGAGAAAATTGTGAGAGAAAAGTTTTCGAGTCCTCTAAACGAGTCTGCATAATTAACCTAAAAGGTAAATTTGGTAATAAGAAGCACACCAGTCTTTCTCATGTGTGTCATAGAGTTTTTTCTCAAGTCTTTCCAGAGGAGCGAAGAAAGAGCGAGAGGGAAGACTGAAAGTGAGTCGAAGTGACTGCGGCGGCCGGATTTCATACTTTGGACTTCTTTGACAATGAGGAGAGTCTCTTAGGAAATGGAATTGGGTCGGAGAGTTTCTTCTACTGTCTCTCAACGACGACAACTTCGTTAGGAATTTATCAGAGTGAAAACTGAGAAAGAAAGGAGTCTTCAATTTCCTGTTTTTTTCAGCTTCGTTGCGAAGAACCTTGAAGGGAAAAAGGAATTAGCCGATGGGCAGCGAAATGAGAGACACGAGAAGACAGATTACTTTAAGGCTCCGTTTAATTAAATCCTTTGAATCAGATAAATGCAGGTAGGTAAATTGGGAGTGTGCGCATTGGTGGGGTTATCTTGGTAATTTCTCTTTTGAACCCTTCTTTCACGACCGAGTTCCTTTCCCTCATAGTAGGGAGCCGGGAGTGAGCGTTCTTACAACCCTAGTGCTCCTCACTTCTTTGTCTTCCTCGAGGACTCATTGTCTTCATTAGCTCCCTCAGCTCCGACTAAGCGTAAGTGCTCGGGCTCTCATACTGCCCCGAATCCCCCTCATTCCCAGGAACTCCGCTGAGACATTCACTTCCGGGCGTGTCTTCAGGAACGTTTGGTTTCAGTAATATCCTCCGTCTCACTCTTCGGCTTAGTGCTCAAGATGGGAGTCAACCAGTCTGCGAGGAGTAAACATCACATCGGAGACGATGAAGAAGGTAAAGGAAAAAACTTTCAATTCATCTCCTTCCATATATGCTCCATGGTAAAAGAGTGGAAAGTAGTTAATTAAGTTTTCATTCTAATGAAGTCAGCGAATATATAATTGCACTATTATAGTAAAGCATGAATGCGAAGGCCTTCCATTTCATGCATCTTCGCACATGCATATTAATAACCGTGTGCATGAAGCCTATTTCTCCTGAATCATAATAAGTTTGTCATGGAAGAGTGTGCTGAGAACGCCTGGCCGTTTTCCTCCATATGAGAGCTACTCGACAAGCCTTTGGGTTCATAATGCATGGATTGGAATGATAAAGGGTAATTCGGGACGAGAGACGATGTCTCTTTTTAATCAGTTTTTATGTTCGGAGATTAAATGTGGAAGAGTCCATCTTAATGCTCTTTGTTTCAATTAGAGCAGTGGGGCTGGGAGAGTCGTAAGTTTTACTTAATCACTCGGAAGATGAATAAGTGGCAGCCAGGATGGTTGATTATTTATATAAAATCCCTGAATAGAGATTAATCGAGACGCAGAAGTAAGCGAGTGATGGAGACTCACAGTAAACCTCCATGCATCCCGTTCATTCATTGTCAGCCTCTCCCCCAGATTTTGTAGACCATTTATTTTGGTAATTAGTGAAGAAGGTTGTGAACGGAGTTGGAGTTCTCAAGTTTTGGAATTAGAGACACTGTTGAGAAAGTTTAGTGGGGTTAGGAAAGGAAAATCGCTTTGTTTCCTCCCGTTTTCATACGACGAAAACGATAATTGGTGGCTTCACTCGAGGCCTTAAGGCCGAAGGGGAAAACCAAGAAGATTCAAACTCTTCAATATGTAATTCACAAGATAGGGCTCAATTTTTACCACCAAGTCTCAAATGTCTGCTTGGAACAAAAGTTTCAAGTTTTAAATGGAGTTGCGAAGGAAGCGACTTTCCCTTCAGCTCCATTCTTTTTTAAATAGCAATTATAAATGCCGATAATCATCCGTTCAAATTGACAAGGAAATGGAGAAGTAGGGATCGAGACAAGAGTTTGAAGAAAATCAATATCCTGCTTGATATATGATATGCAGACCTTCCATAAGAGTCAAAGTTCTTCGGATATTAGAGTCAATATTTCTTGTCGAGTCCACGTCGTCAGTGGGGCTGAAGAAGAATGTTGAGGTATCGCAGTGGGATCTTGGAATGAGAAATTCACTTCCTCAGCAAGATCTTTGAGTGGAGACTAATCTCAAATCTAATTGCTTTCCCAATGAGGAAAGAGGGAAAATCTCTCCCTAGCCATTTACTGCTCCCTCATCACGGTGAGAGTAATACCTGGCTAGTGGAAACGACCATTCTGTCCAAGGAGTTGGCCGACAAATATCATTTCCCCCACCGTGATTAGCTGGCATGTGAGGGTTTTGGCACTGGGAAGGCCAGAGCTCCCACCTCCACTCTTCCGCGTGCGACTCGATTGTCAAAGAAATAAATTGCCAAAGAACTTCACATCCAAGAGATCAAAAGAGCGCCACTTTGGGTATTTGTTGAGCAAATTGAGTGACCTAGGAGTTGAAAAAGAACGGCGGAAGCCAGAAGAGGAAAAAAGGGAAGGAGATATTTCTCAAATAAAAAAATATCTATAGGCTCTGCCAAGTAATATGCACAATTGCTTACCGCCCCTTCCTTGCCTTTTCAAGGATATCTGAAAATTCTTCCTACTAAATTACGCGCGATATTTCTAAATTCCAATTTTCTCATTCTCTACACCAGAGCCGATCGGTTACTAAACACGGTTCGATNATTACGCGCGATATTTTTAAATTCCAATTTTCTCATTCTCTGCACCAGAGCCGATCGGTTACTAAACACGGTTCGATCCCTACTTAAAGCAGCTATCGAACCGTGTTTAGTAACCGATCGGAAATGAGAAAATTGGAATTTAAAAATATCGCGCGTAATTTAGAAGGAAGAATTTTTAGATATCCTTGAAAAGGCAAGGAAGGGGCGGTTAGCAATTGTGCATATTGCTTGGACAGAGCCTATATCCCTCCTCTAGGGAACCATTTCTTTCTTAAATAACTTAACTTGCCCCCAACCCACATAAACAGTTAAGATATATGTTGTAGTATTCTAATTTACTATTCATGAGCTCGTTCTGTTTTTACTATTCAAAGTGATGGGGCTCCTTGGGAAAAACTATTTTTCATCTATTTCTAAGGAATGTTTTGAACTCGGAGAGAACTCGCGACTCGAATCAATTTTATAGTCACTCAATCACGATACTCCAGAATCGCCCAAGAACACAAAGAGCAAAAGAAAGCCTCAAGAAAGAAAAATCCTCAGATTTGCATCTTGCGATTTCAAAGTCATTAAATGTGAATGAGCCCTCTTAAAGAATTGTAACACCGAGCTGCGTGGATGAAGGATGAAAACAAAAACTTCAAGGGTCTTGATATTACAAAGAAAAATAATTTCATTTTTCCTCCGCTCATTCTAGTTTAAATGATGAAACTATAAAATTCAAAAGTTTCCCATATTTCACCTTTCTGCCAATTCCATTAAAATGGTCATTGGGAAATGGGAAATGTCGTGAACGTGAGTTAGATAAATAAATTATATGCATACGAAAACTCATCAAATCAGAAATATGCGTAAACAAAATAAGACTATTAACATGTATTAATATATGGATCCAATAGATCAAACAACTGAGATTAAGCCATAGCACGAGAAGGTCAAATCTAATTAATTAACAAAAGTGAGGAAAAGAACATTTTTATGAGCAAGTTTTAATCATGAAGAATAAACCTTCAAATCTTCGAATCAAATTAAATCAAAGGATTTGGCTAATGTTCTCCCAGACTATTTCAACGTGAATGAATATATAGTCAAAATTGTTTTATCTTAAATCAAGTTGATTCAATTATACGCTCAAGTGAAATGAGCGACTTCTTCCTTAATGAATTCTATGAAATACATTGAGTTGGAGAAATCCCCTTTCTTTCCTTTTTTCTCCCATACTTCTTTTGTTGGTTCCAAACGAGAGAAATTGAAGTGAATATAGCTACAAGAAGATCCACTCTTGGAACTCTTATTGAATTCTCATCTTATGCTTACTTAAATTCAATTATCTAGACAATTTATAGAGCCAAATGACAATTTACGCTCTCTTCTCGGAAAGAGTTGAGAAGGTGTCATGAATACAAATCTCATTCTCGGCACAGGCAGACATACATACTCATCTGATGTTCTCAGTACATGTCTCCTGGTCTTGTTCATATATGTATATATATAAATATATTGAAGTCGTTCTGGCTCGAAACATGTTTAAGTAGTAGTAGAATATTTATGAAGTGCACACATATGTTTCCCTTTGGACTAATCAAATGAATTTTTCAGTCAACTTCGATCATTTCCAAATACTGAGGGCCATTGGACGCGGAAGTTTTGGAAAGGTAAAACATTTCTTTTTCCACTTTAACCTAACTGTCAATTTCTTTTCTTTATTCAAAATTTATAAACTAATTACTGTCAAGTATATTATCTTTTTTGAAATTTAAAATCCAATCTTTCCATAAATACATGAGGGCTTACTTACGAATAAATAGAGCTATTATATTAAAAAACAATTTTTTATTGAATGAATGAAAGGCCTTAGCGTAGCTAATTAACGGGTCTATAAAATAAGAATTAAAAGTACAACACTACTGGAATTTTATCTTCAAATTAAGATATAGTCTATTTGATTATTAGTTCTGTTAAAAAGGTATAACTGATAACTGCGTAAAAGGATTTTCCGTCATTCATTACAAATAATAATCAAAAAATAACCTGACACGAACCTTAAATTTATTCTATCTTTTTGATAAAATGTTGTTGAACTTGAGGTACATAACATACATTTATAAGAATATTCATAGGAAAATCGGTTTACTCTCATGTTCAGCAAAATCCGGCAGAAAGAGAAATGAAAATTTATAAAATTGACTCTTCCCACGTCAAATCTTTATTATTTTTCTAGAATAAGATAGGTTTGAGGGCAAGAACTAGGTTTTTTGGCGAGAGTCCTTTCCTTTTCTTCGTTGGAATACGTTGAAGGGGTGGCGGAGCAGAGAGAATACTTGAATCAGAATTGGTCAAAGGGGGGTCGGGCAAAGGCTTCTATTTGAGATTACACGTTGACTAGGGGTCTTCTCTAACCTTCTAACCATTTTCCTTCTCATAGATGGGAAATTGTGGCATTAAAGAGAGGAAATAAGTCGAGTGGATTTAGAGAGAAATAAATCGCCTCTGAATTAGAAAAGACAAAAAGACTCCGCCTCATGGCGTCGAGTAATTCTTGAATCAAGTGAGGCTCAATCCGCTTAAACAAATCAATATAATTATTTATGGAGATGGCCCTGTCACTAGATCCGACTGTCTAATCATGTAATGCTCCTGGCAGGCGTCATTGTGAGAAGGAGAAAAGAATCCAAATGAGTTCACTCCCTTGCTCCTACAAAAGAAGTGGTGAGTGTGAAGTCAAAAGGACCAACGGCGGCTTTCCCTCATAATCCCGCGAGATAGCTTTGAGGATTTTCCTCTCTCTTTCTCTCTCTTTCCCAAATCGATTTGTGGAACGCGGGTATGTGATACATGGTCCCACGAATTTTTTAATTTTATTCCTCGTCCAAATGAAATTAAACTTCATTGGAAAAGACCCCGACGGCATTGTAGGATCTTGGAAATATACATACATACGGCCATAGTATGCACGAGGTGGATTGATATTCAACACTTCGTGGTGCGGAAGAGCTTGGAAATTCTTAATGAAGGGATGAAGCTCTTTAGAATCCAATTAATATTGCATCATCTGTCACTTTGGGTATGAGAAATTTCAATAATCTTCGTTCTGGTTCGGCAATGATGAGGGAATCGAGCGGGAGCGTCCTACGAGACTATATATCTGATGAAAGAAAGTGAATTATGAGAATAGACCGTAGTTCGACGATATTACACCTCTTGGAGTCCATGAGAGTCTTGAGAGAGATGGGAGTTCATAGGTGACGGAAGGGAGGATAAAGAGCTCGGGAGCTAAATGCATTATGTGATGTTCCTTTGTTACTTCGTGACAAAGGGATTCTTTAAAACGTCCTCTATTAAGGAAATTAAGATGGGGAATTGGGTCTCTGGTCTTCGAATAATTTTGATTGCCACTCAGAAAATGGAAAGCGAAAAATTTTTATGTAAATTATTTAAAAGAAAGGGAGACGAAGGAGGAGAGAAAAGTTCGATCGAAAAAATGCTCTTATTCTTCTCTCTCGCTCGTTCGCTCGCTCGCTCTCCACACACACACACACACACACACACACACGGGGTCTTACCTCAAGGAAGCTGACAAAACATTCCTCGTTCGGATTTTCCTCTTCCCCCTATATCATTGTAATCGATTTTCACCTTAGATGAGCAACAATACACAAAGGCTCTCTCGCTCCCTCAATTTCTTCACTTGTGCGAGCGTATCTCATCTCATGTTCAACTTCTTTAATAGTTACTAGTTTGACAAATAAAACCAATTTGACGTCTTGACTCTTCCATTGGAAAACTTTCCTAAGTATATGTAATGCGCCTTGGCGATGTGACTACGAGGAAGTGTATTTATTCGGGAGAAGGAAAACCTCGGGGCGAAATAATAATCTTCATTGCCTATTATTTCGTGACCATGTGCCCGGAGAAGATAATGATCAACTTCCTCATATTGACTCTGCCAATAACTGGAAAAGGCTGAAGACACAAAGCCCCGCCAGCTACGTTTAAAGTACTAGTTGACCTTAAGCTCTTCCACTTTCACCATCCTCCTCAGTCAAGTTGAAGGGAAACATGGTAAATCGCGCATAAAGTACTATACCCATTTACCCTCTTCTCCTTATAACACACATATGCACTTTCCCGAGAAAAGGGGAAATGGGTGAAAAAGTTCTTTATCCGACCTCGAAAAAGACCTTTTTTCTTCAACTGTGCCGGGAACGTTGACTTTCCTCATACATATTATGTTACGACGTTCGTATAGGGCCCAATGTCATCATAATATTCTTTCCCGAGGAGAAATTCAAAATTAACCCGGATTATTTCCTTCCAAGGAGTGCCAATCTTGCGAGGTTTTTATTCCGAGAGGATCAATATTTGAGATTCCATTGTTTGAATCATCATATTCCCTTTGAGTTCTCCATTATACTCGAGCATATGATTACTCGCTCGATAGAGGCGATTATGCAAACTAACCAAATTTACATTCAATATTTGCACACAAAAACGACTTTCAATTATGTAAATGATTATCGAATTAATTTCTCCTAATGTGTATGAGAAAGCTGGGGAGATCTATTAATGTACTTATCCCTACCGTCTTATATTTACTGACAAACATTTATTAAATGCATATCAATGTGAATTCATTTCATGAAAGTTACATCATATATAGGGGAGGTTAGGGACAGTTGGTTAGGAGGGTCAATTGGTTCACCTTTAATTATTTATTAACTAATGTATAGAATGGACTAATAAATCTATATGATGATATTCATATGAAAAGTAAGTATACAAGATTTGAAATAAAAATTAAATACCCAACTCGAATTAAAATTAAACACTATTAGTGCTATATTTTCCAACAAAGCGTTTTTAAGGAATAATCAACTGAGCTTTTGTTAATTTGATAAATTTAGTAATTATATATTTTACCATGTTTTATACATTATGTAATATAATTATCATTTATGAATTTTATTTATTTTTTAAGTCATCTTTTCATCAACTTATTTTTATTTGAAGATGCTTTCATAGTTAGAATATATTAATATTCCTTATATCATTCTTTCTAGATTTATTGGTGAGCCAATTGTACCTACAAGAGAGACATTTTTCAAGTTTCAATTAAAATTCAATTATATTTAAGTATAAAGGTTAAAAAACTATACTATTAATGTTGCTAAATATATTAGTAGATACGAGACTATAAAGTCGGAAAACTCTCAAATAAGTATTATTATTATTCTTAATAGATTAATAGATGAACTTGTGCCTACCAGTAGGTACAGGCTCATTTCTTAACTTTCAAATAAAATTTAGTAGTCTTTAAAATTGAAAGTTTAAATGTAAGATATTATTAAGATTATGTTCTCAAAAGGTATTTAAGTAAAAATTCATTTTGTGCACATTTAATAAAATTCGTTTTGTAAAAAATGGACCAACTGGCCCTACCCTCCCCCTATATAAGAAATGGCAGAATGACACATGTAATGGGTAGGCCTGGAGAATATTCGATTTATACTCACGGTAAGTGCAACGTTATGTTTTTATATCTATTTTATATACTTAGATTTATGTAAGAGCAGAACTCTCACGGACACTTTGACAGAGAATTCTAATATAATTCAACGTAAATGTGAATTCAATGTAGAAGATCCTCGCTCGTCCTTCAAAGAAGTTATAAAAAATATCTATATTTCATGTGTGTAATCTTATACGAACTTTACTGCCCTGTTGAGTCAGGAGTGAAAGTTGTAGTCTTCTTTTCCCTTCCTCTTTCGACGCTCTATCTTTTCCTATGTGGATACTTGTAAAGTTGAAACGGATGGTTAATACATATTAATTTAAGTTTAAGGCAACTTATACTATACAGTGATACTATGCATATATGTTTAGACTTACCAGTAACATATATAAATAGGTATGCTATTGGTATACTCACACACTGTTTTATTCCACGATTGGTGCATGTTTCACTCTTCGTATTTTTCACTCGTGATAGTAAAACAATATTTGAATAGATCGTTCTTTTACTTGTTTTATTACAATGAAATTTGTATAAATCCCTTGATTCTTCTAAAGAAATGTCATTAATTTCATTATTAAATGTTCAAATTTAACCAACAACGAAGTTATTAATATCATTATTTTGAAATACTTGAAATCAAGATTTTAATCAAAAATTAATAATGCCTATTTATAAAAAGGGAAAAATAAGAGTGTTAAAGAATAAACGCTGAAGCCTTTATTTTGACTTCAATTCCGTTGTAAGGAATAGATAAATAAATATTCGGACTTTGATTTCTTTAAACAAGCTGGTTATAAATCAGCTCGAAGATACAAGAAAAACAAACAAATAATTTATGAGGAATCTTACAATGGAACATTTTCATTTGCAAAACTAACCTAGATCCGAGACGTATTGGGGGATTTAAAGGGTCACTATGAAAGGCTAAAATTGTACTTAGTTTTTTATGAGTCTTTATAGTTTAAAAAAATATTTCCGAAAAAGAGTACAGGTTTAAGATAAAATTTACACTGTTATTCCTATTCAACCCTTCTTTCATAACGTATCTCACTTTTGATTTGATTGCTTTGCATTGCCTTTGTTCAAACTTGTTTTTACTTTTTATGCTGTTTGATTCTCATTTGTCTTCAATATTATATTGCCATTAGATAGATTGCCATCTTATTTTGACTGGTAACCCGTACTCTTTTTCGAAATTTTGAAAATATTTTTTTTTGAAAACTATAAGGACTCACAAAAAACTAAGTACACTTTTGACCTTTCATATTAACCCTTTAAATCTCCCAATATGTCTCGGACCTAGGTTGGTGTTACAAATGAAAATGGTCTATTGTTAGTTCAGCAAAAAATGTAGACAAAATCATTGATAAATAGCTATGTTTTAAATCTTTTAGTTCCTTTGAAATCAATTATCTCTCTTTGGATTGGAAGTAATAGTTTTTTATTTCCTTATTATTAAGTGAAAAAAAAGTTGATAAATGAACATTTTTGAATGTACGATTTTTTTCATTTATATCAAAAATATAGAATTATTTGCAAATCAATTAATTTAATGATTAATTTAATATTTGAATTTAAATACTCCTAACCTTATCTGTATATTTGAAGAGACAAGAATTAATAGTTGAATTGTTTTCAATAATTTCCTCAAATAATCTAAATTGTTACTCAATCTTTATTTTTAATAATCAACCATATGAAATGATGTTTAATAATTTTCAAAATAAGATTATTAAGCATATTTAATTATTTCTTGGAAAAAGTTTTAAGCGATGTGTAGAGTTCAAAGAAAAGGATATTTCTTTGATGAGAGGGATAAGCAATTGATGTTCTCTTATATATATATTCCATTAGTATTCAATTGAATATACAAAAAGTTTCGAATTAGAAAAAGTTTGAACATTTATAAAAAGTTTTTCAAAGCTGAGAATCCCTGGCTTTTAAATTAAGAATCTGTTCTAAAGAGCCACATCCTTAATAAAAAGCTAGCTTCAAAACTATAGGAATATTCTTTGGAAGTTTTGAGGGAAAATGTTGAGGCTTCAAATTTAACTAGATGGTCGCTCATTGTCGATCTCGAAAAGTCTCAAAAGCAAATTCAAACATACGAGATCTGTTTAACTAATGACAAAAGATATTTCTGGCCCGCTCAGCTCATTTTACACTGTGTATTGAATGAATTTCATGGGGATCTTTCTTTTGGGTAGTAATTTCCCTATAGTTTGGCAAGTTATTTACACTTTAGGAAATCTTTGTGGAGCTATTCATTATTTTCCTTCTTTCCCAATAGGTCTGCATCGTCCAAATGAAGTCGACTGGAAAGGTAACTTTTCCAATTCACAGCGTGAAAATAATAATAAACTTTTTTTGTTTAAACAGATGTACGCGATGAAATACATGAACAAAGGTAGAAAAGTCTTTTTTAAAATAAACTTCCTTCATAGAACGTGCATTCATACATACACTGGTATATTATTTAATAATGAACTTGCTACAACCATGTTTGTAGTAAAATGGTTGTCTTTTGGTCCTTTCAAACTTTAACCTCAAATTACCGCATGATTTCTCTCAGTTTCACAAAATGAATTTGAAATCCACCAAGCAAATTGTCCCATGATCTTTTCACGGTCTGAGGCATTTTAAACACCATGAAACTCTTCTTTTATAGTGGTTTCTTTGGAACGGGATGCCCTACGTAATGTTCTTCGGGAAATTGACATTCTCACACAACTCGATCATCAGTTTTTAGTAAATCTCTGGTTTTCATTCCACGGTGAGTCATTTTATTCCATTTGTGATTCAATTCGTTACGTCAATCATTGTTTCTTAAATAATAAAACTATATATTTATATTACTTTTATTCTGCTCTATTCATATTTTGTTCTTTAATATACGGTTTTCAACTAGGTATTTATAATGTACTGAGGATTCGGAAAGTCAGTAAACTGTCCGTATGAGTAGTTTAGACTTATGTATGCAAGCAACATGTTAAATTACAGTTATACTTTATTTTACCCAAATCCACATCAGAATAGGAGTGATGTGATTTCCTATTGTGCATTGTGCATTAAATGCTATTCACACTGTGAGCAGGAATGAATGGTGGTAGTGTGAGAGTGATTTGTATGTGAATGAGCATTTAAACATGTCGCTTTCATCAGTCTAAACTAGAGATGTTCCGTTCCCAAGGGATCGTTCGCTATTTTATTTAATTCCTGCGCAAAACCTTGCGGAAACTTTAAAATAAGTCTAAATATCTCCATTTATTTACTCAGATTCCCTTTAATTGCAGTCATAATTGCTAAATAAACTATATTTCATTACATTCATCATAATTTTATTTTTATAGTCAATACCTACATTATGTAGATTAAAGTTATTTTTATAATTCAATTGTCTTCTAGTCAAGAAAGGTTGTGTTATTAGAGTTCAAAAATTTCAGTGGAGATTGGGAGTTTCATTTAAATTGTGAATTGAGAAGCAAGAAGCACTGCGAGGGGATTTGAGTACTATTGTTGTTATAAAGGAAGAGTCAAGAAGTGTATTGAGACGTGACAATAAAATGTTCAATTCATTAGTACTGAATCTTGATTTCGTTCGACTTTTTCTCCTCATCTTTAGGTTTAAACATAACTCGATTAACCATGAAGACTTTAATGCTTCATAAAGAAAATATAAACCTAATATTAATTTAATTCCCCCATAGAACTGATTATTTGTCCAATTAATTAAATTTTAACTATAATTGCATTTAACAAAATGATTAAATTCCATGCGCGTTTGTTCGTTCCATACACCTCGTTCGTTCCCAGATTTTGCACATCTCTAATCTAAACTATATGTATAATTTTGTAAAAACTTTCGTTACTCACTTTCCGGACGCCCGACATATTATGTTAACATTTTAAGTTTTTAACCTTGTAGTTTAATATGAAAATACTTTCAAATGTTAAGACGTTTTATTTTTAAATCAATGCGTTGTTATCTGTATCTGTCTGACAATGCGAATACGATTACGTGGATTACATTATAATGAATTCAATTTTTGTACTTAATTACCTATTCTGGTTTGGTTTACCTTTGCTCGCATTAATTGTTAGGCCCTTGATGAGTTGGAAAGTAATTTGAAAGTTTAAACTGACTATGAGACTCGAGGCTACTTATTAAACTTATTATGTTCTCGTCTTTTTGAGTTTTCGAAAGATGTTCGAAGAAAGTCCAAAAGTTGTAATTGGAAGAAAAGCCTCAAAGCCAAAGTCTTTTATTCAATGAAGATGTGAAAAGGAGAAACTCATCTCTATAAATAACTCCAACTCCAAATAATTTTTATTTCCACTCATATGAGAAAAACTAATGTATTTTTTTTTGTTAAAGATAACTTTTTTTAGATTTAACACTTGCACGAACAAAACATTTTGCATTCAAAATTTGTACCAATATGTACATACTCACGTGTACATGTATACTATACTTATATATTGGAAATGAAGGCATTGTTAGACAACTGACTTTCTTATTACTCGTTTTGTGTAATCCGAAGGTTTTGGTCATTAAAGTTGGATGTATTTGTGGGTAAAATGTTATTTGTTTGGTTGTTTCAGATGAGGAGGACATGTTCCTGGTTCAGGTTAGTGTAAAAGGATTTGCTTTCCACTTTCCTATCTGTAAGTATTCGCGAGTCATTTGGGTTCTCGGTATTAATGGGAGAAAATACGTACAAGTAATGTTAGTACAAATATGATGATATATTAGGTTTCCAGCAAATTGAAAAGTTAAATGAGCTCATTTCCTTTTGGAATGAGATGCGAAATGAGATTCATAATTATGTAAATTTTTGGTTCAGGATTTGCTTTTGGGAGGCGACCTCCGCTACCATCTGACTCAAAACGTTCAGTTTTCAATAGAGTCTGTGAAGCTGTACATCGCGGAGATCGCTCATGCCCTTGATTACTTGCAATCAAAACGAATCATCCATAGGTCTCTTTTCTCTTTCATACTCCTCGACTCGAATTTCAAAGGGGGATTTCATGTAAGTTGAATTGGGTGTTTAGAGACATAAAGCCTGACAACATACTCCTCGACGAGGACGGCCATTCTCACTTGACAGACTTTAACGTGGCTGTCATGATTGAAGAGGGGAAGCTCGCCACGTCTCTTTCAGGAACGAAGCCTTATATGGGTACATAAGACATATTCTCTAGTCGTACAAATCTGAGGACATTTCGAGCGGGACCTTCTACTATTAGTATATTTAAACAAACTGCGAGTTTAATTAAATTCTCCAATTAATTACATAGGACGTGCGATGAGAATTGTATTTTCTACACCATGACTTCGTTTCATGCATTTATTCCCTACTAATGATTTCAAAGTTTCCTCTAATGAACATCCTATTTCTCCCCACATGTTTGGACTCGAGGTCTTAATAGACATATAAAGTTTCCAGTTGCTCTGCTCAGGCCTCACACACGATACTATTACAACCTAGTCAATACCTCTGTATGTAATTCATGAATCATCCATTCTAATTGTCTTTACTAACTAGTGTACTAACCAACTAACTAACTAACCTGAAAATATTAATAAAACTATTTAAACCCACACTCTTTTGTATAAAAATGCATTCCTATGGAGATCAAAACAAACCTTTTAACCACACAAGTTTATAAACATTTTTCAATTTGTGAATCTAATCAGTAAAAAGTGTCAATACAAACATCTCTATTATTTGTTTTTTATTATACATATTAAGTATCAATCTACCTACATAGCAAATACTTTAGCTGTAAGTGCATGATGCTTGAAACATGATTTTCACACCGACCTAATGAGAACTGTGTCCGCATTGTTCATTTAAAGTAAAAATGGGATTATTTCTCGATGCAGCACCGGAGATCTACGGCTGTCAAGCAAATTTGAACTCAGGATATTCATACGCCGTTGACTGGTGGTAAGGAAGTTAAGGAAGTCCTCTCCAAACATCTTTCTCCTTTACACTCAAAATTCCAGATTTAGTGAATCCTTGTGTGTGGCATTATGAGCTTCGCAGCCTTTTCGAGAGCTCTGAATATACATTTTTCTCTGTAGGTCTCTCGGCGTCGTGGCTTATGAGATCAGCACAGGCCAACGTCCTTTCGAAATCCACTCTCAAAGCTCGAATAAAGAAATCTCCCTTTTACTCCAAAAGAAACCGAAATGGCCTTCAAGTTGGACAGAGGAACTCTACACAATCGTGAGCAAGGTATTGTTTCCCTTTGATGTTAAATATCCAAATCTTCCTCTATAGCCTCTTTTCTCTCCGCTTCACTGCCCTTTCATCCTGGAGGAAACAGCTGGGGAAAGTCAAACTTATATGAAAATCCCTCAAGATATGTCTATCAAAATTTATATAGAAAAAAATAATATTTTTCTTATAATTTTTCAAAAAAATATTTTTCCTTCACGCTCAATCAGAATTGAGTCTAGTAGTGACGGCTGAGAGGATAAGTTTTCATATTTGTTAGTCCAATTTACTGAAATTCATATTCATTTGATCTTGAATTAAATACGGTTTAAATACGGCGATTTTGCTTATTAGGCAAGATGAGTATGATATTTAAGTAGGTATACAAGAGAGTCTTATGCGTCTTTAACTAGTGCGACGTGTCGAGGGATAGGACGAAGAAGATCAGTCGAGACTCCCTAAACCCACGCGTTTTCATATACTTACGCTTTCATGAAGGAGAGGAGAAGGGATTATGAAGATGAATTGGATCTCGAATCATTTAAAGAGATAAAATGTGGGAAAGAGGTTCGTAAATGTTTGTTGAACTTTTTTAAGCTCCTTTGCTCGAACCCTTTGGGGCGACTCCAAACCCTCGACGGATTGAAGTCTTTGATGCTCGATATGAATTGGGAAGATGTTATGGAGAAGAAAGCGGCTGTGCCATTTGCTCCTCCGGTAAAAAAAGTGTTGAAGCATGTAAAGTCTATTCCACCTTTTCTATTCGAAGCCCAAACTTAAGAAAGTCTGGTTAAATGATTCCAAGAATGAAATTCAATTTGAGAGGATGGCGAATTCATTGATCAGATCTTTTTCGTCTGCTAAAAGCTTTCGTTTTCACTCTTGTTCAAACGACGTTGGAACATCTCGACGTTGGGAGACAGTCGTATTTGGTAGAAGCATTAGATGGATATTTCACTTCCTCTCTCTCTTGTCCAGGGTCCAAATACACAAGTGTCGATCACGAGCTTTTCCCAACCTCTCCATTCTCCTCAAGTGACCATTCTGATAATTTAACCTCAAGCTTAACCGTCTTTAGAAGGATTAGAGTCGATTAAAGGATCTTTAGATCAAAGGAATCTCTTTTCAGATATTTGAATCTTCCAATCCTCAATTTAATTTGATTTTTCCTACCTATACATTGCCTTTGGTTTAAATGTCAAAGGTATCCGAGCCTTTTACACAAACAAAACTTTGAAAGTTAAAATTCGATTTATTTGAGTAACCGGATTGAACAGAAGTAGTAGTAGTGTTTATACAGAATCCATTATTCCTACTTCAATATTACCTTAAATGTATTTATGTATACTTACGCATTGCCTGTGGGTATATATCCTGTTTTTTGAAATACATATTAAAACCTCGTCATTTTTCTAAATTGGAAGTAATCTTGTTCACATAACAAATAGCAATATATTTGATTTATCTGAGAAACCTTCCTATTCCTTTGTATACTATTATATTAAGTTGTTATGCTTAAATAATATTTGATAAAAAACCTTAAAAATATAAATATGTATAGATATATAAATATGTATATAATGCAAACAGAAATTCTCATTAAAATATATGCTTTAAATTGATTTTTGTTTGGTGAAATTTGATAAAATAATAATAAATTTTATGCAAATATATCTAATGAATAAAATAATTTTATGATTTGGTATCTGTTTAAAATAACTGAATTGGATTAAATTGAGTCTTTATTATTAAATAGCTGAAGTATGAATGTATTATTTGAAATTCAATTCACTTTTAAATAACAAATGTGATGGGGAAAACACGAAACATTTTGGGAACTATACAAAAGTATGTAATATAGAAAAGTATAAGAAAATTCATTTTTATTTCGCTATTTTTAGTAAATTGAATTTTTGATTTCATAGGAAAGAACGATAGATGTATATGAAAGGCTTTCTAAAATCGATAGCATGTATTTACGAGCTCAAATATTTTTTCATTATCTCAATCTTATTAAACATTATTGAAAAAACTTTCATGGTTTGCAATAAGAAGGCAAAGACTATTATGCTTCTTAGATTATATGAACATTAGATGGAAGATGTAAGCTTAAAGTAATATTACTTTTAAGCTGCTATTGTATTTTTTATATGCAGGTAAAAACTATATTTTGTGGTTGAATAAGTTGTCTCTAGAAGATTTCTAAAACTCCTATATTATATACTTTTTGTTATTACTAGTCATATACATAAGATTTTAAAATCCATATACCTAATACAAAAGTTTTTCTTGTTTTTCTCTTTAATAAAAGTCATACCAAGCTAGGATGAATATGAATTATAATTCATATAAAGCCGATCTATAAAAATAAAACGTACCGCACTGGCTCAATAAATCAGAATGAGTGATCCATATGAATCATTAAATAATTTAAAGTAGGTAATAATGGATTGGTATGCTTTTTCAAATTCTAAGATTAATCAACGAATCATTATTTAATCAATTGTATAAAATTTAGATAAATAATAATTGTGTAAAAATATTTGTATTCTTAAATTTCAGAAAGGTCATTTAAATTGTGACCCAACATTTGAATTGGAAGAAATGATTGTGGAGTCAAAACCTTTGCACAAAAAGAAAAAAAGACTTGCAAAGCAACGAAGTCTAAGAGAATTTGGGAGCCCTACCGTTGATCAAGTAATTTTTGTTCACATTTACCTCATAAAACAATTTGCACTTATTTCGACGTTTAAATTTTACATAGTGGGTAGTCTTCCAAATAAGTACATAATGTATATACCTTTTCTTTAAAGTATGCATGCATGTACCCAAGAATTTATTAGATGAACAATTGGATTACATGGGAATAAACGCTTTGTTTCAAAACGCAACTTGACATCAAGTTTAAGAACATATTAGCTTTTTTTCCTTTTAGAAATATTTAGAATTTTTACCTTTGGACTTTTAACAAAATGATTGCTCCTTATATTGACAATATAAGAATCACATTCTTTCATTTTGAATCACATTGTTCATAGAACTGAAAAATTCACTAAACATTTTTTATTTTTAAATACGAATAAAACTTTAACCTCCATAACGTACCTACCTACCGGTATTCGCACTCTACACCTATTACTCAACACCTAAGGAACTTATAATTACTACTTTACACCTAAGAGCCTTTACAATTCTGATATATGAAGATTTTAAACCTATGGAACTATTGATCCAATGAATGTTACGCGTAAAAATAAATTTTTAATTATTTGTTGAATACCTTTCTATTAATAATTTGTCACAAATATTATGCAGTGATTATTGTGAGATAATCAACACCAACAGTTTTAAAGTTGATCAACATAAAAGTTCCACCATGTCCTAGCATTTATTGACAGTAGGGACAATTGCCACGAGTCAGTTAGATTTAAAAAAAACCATTAGTACACAAAGAAAACTTAAATATAACTATCCTTCAAATCCAGTGAATCTTACGAGGGAAATTCCCTCGGTGTACCCTCTACTTTTAAGCGTAGTGTGTTTTTTTTATTCAAAACATGGCTAAAAAACTTAAAATTTTTCTGTCAAAATAACAGCTGAATATTTGAGAATTTTTTGAAAAATCCGTTTTTTATAACAGGTTTACAACCTTTACTTTTTTCGTTCCTCCTATCATTCCAATGTATTAGAATGAAAAAGAAAAGCACTGGAGCCAAATAGAGAGCCAGCGAGCGAGCGAAAGGACGAAAAGAAATGCAATCCAGCGGCTTTCCATTTGGCTCCATTGCCTTTCTTTTCATTCTAATACATTGGAATGATAGGAGAAACAAAAAAGCTAAGGTATAAAAAATGGATTTTCAAAAAATTCTTCAAAATTCATGTTATTTTGACAGAAAAGTTTTTTAGTCTTTTTAGCCATGTTTTGAATAAAAAAAACACACTACGCTTAAAAGTAGAGGGTACACCGAGGGAATTTCCCTCGTTAGTGAACTTGTTATTCTAATTGAATTCCAAATGACTATAAATAACAATTTCTTAAATTTGATAGTGGTTCGGAAATAGATTTTTAATTTTTTTAACGAATAAAAATCTTGAAATAATGAAAAATATTGATCGTTGGTTTATCGACGCTACTTTTAAAGTAGTTCCAAACTTGTTTTATCAGTTTTTAACAATTCATGCACTGGTAAAATTGAATATTGGAATTGTTGTTCATCCTCGTGTGTTTGTGTTAATGTCGAATAAACAATAACTTCATATAATCAGGTTATGGAAAATATAAAATAGCTCCTATCTCCTGATATAAAACACGAATCAGCAATGTCCGATTTCGAGAAAGAACTACAAAACTCCATTAAACAAGCATTCCCAACATCAATCAACAATGGATGTTTCTTTTCCTTTAGTAAACTGATTTTAAGGTAAATATTTATGAAATTATAACATACTAATAAATTTAAAAAAGTATTTTAAAAAATTATATATATTCTAAAATTGCAAATTCAAATTTTTTAGACGATTGACTCAAACAGAAGGAATGAAACAAAAATACAATAATGATTTAATATTCGGTCTCGAGATGAAAAAACTCGCTGCACTCGCTTTTATTCCAGTGAAGGATGCTATTACTGCCTATGAGAGCTTAATTGAATCAGATTACTACAGTATTGTCAGAACTTCAACCTCTCCTTGACTGGATAGGAAGGCTATTTGGGAGAAGCGGAAACAGAAGAGAACCAATCTATTCTTTGGCATCTTGGAACTGTTATGATCTTCCTAGAACGAATAACTATTCAGAGGGTTATAATAATGTATATCACACTTATATCGAATATTAATTTCAAAAATATACTATTAAAAAATTTCAAACTTCAATTCTAATTTTTATTTATTTGTTAATACATTATATTTTTTGATTTACGATTATTATTTTGTATATTTTATGTATTTATTGTATATTGATTTGATTTTAAATAATTTCAAATGCACAAAAATAAGTGAAAAAATGACGAAAGTATTTCCAATAAAAACATTTGTATATTGTATTTTTTATTTTTAGGCGTGACATTCATTGGATAAAAAGTTCCATAGGCCTAATCCTATAGTATAGAGTATCATAGTTGTAAAGGCTCTTAGGTGTAAAGTAGTAGTTATAAGTTCTTTAGGTGTAGAGTGCTCGAATCCTACCTACCATATCTACGTGTAATTTAAATAACAAATATATATAAAACAAACACAAAAGTTTAAAAATTATATAATTTAGTTACCTTTTATATTATTTAAAAGTCTTTGACTTATATTATTAAGCATAAGTTAATTCAATATTTGTGTTTACATTATAAATACCTACATACATTTTCTAGTTGAAAGCAGCAACGTTATTGTTGATTTAAATTGTAAACTAGGGTTATTTGCTTTTTTATCAAATAGAAAGGAAGAAGGGAAAGAAAGGGAAAAGCCTCCTAGTGAAAGAGAACGGAATAAAAAAAGAGAAAGCGATGAAAGGGGGCGTGGAGGAGACTCACGTCCACAGTCAACTAGACAAATTTTTATGTCTCATAAAGACCCAGATGTTTCGGCTACCCAAGCATGGCGTTCCAAAATATCCTTTCCAATTCACTTGTATTGTATGAGAAAAATAATTCCTCGCCTCGAGCCCTCAATTCGAATGTTGTGAATCCTTTCTCAAATAAATGAGAGGGCCGGGGTTAGCATAAAAATTTTCATTGGAGAGATGAGTCGGAGAATCAATAAGTAGTGGAGGAGTGTCAATAGTGAGATTGGATCTTGCAAGTCAATTGCTTTCGCGAATCAAATGCTCGCTTCGCTGCTATTTCTCTTGTTATCATTGCTTGAAAAATAATATTAAATGTTGAACGCAGGAATTCAACTTGGATCCGCTGGCCGAAGAATTCACAACCTTCAATCGCCAAAAGGAACTTGAGCGATTAGAGCGTGAGAGGAAGGAGCAGGAATGGGAAGAAGAACTCCTCTCAGCCATGGCAGCTTCATCGCCCTCACCTTCCACGAAAGAATTCAGAAATTCCGACTCGAAAATTCCAGCGTGCTCGAGTGAAAGCCCAAAGTCTTCGTCGCCGGTTCAACAGGTCAAAAAAGCAGCTTGGGCTACAAGCCGATCATCGACGCTCCCAGAAGGCGCAAACTTTAAAAAATGGAAACAACCCAAACCTGCGAGTCCTTCTCCAGAGTCATCCAGACCTCCATAGATCAAATAAAAAAAGACGCATACTTAGGCCATAGACAAAAAATTAGACAGCGAGACAAAGGCCAGGCAGATCAATAATGTAAAAAAAACTGTTTGGACATTTTTGGACGTTTACGTTATATATTATATATATATTACATATACATAGACAACAATGTTAACATGTCATTTTGAAATATTTTTCTTAGATATTTCATAATTTGGAATATTCTTTAATCTTAACCTACAGGGACAATCATCAATTTCGAGAGAGCTTTAAATGTAAACGGAAGTCTTATTTTTAAGGACACTCGAGCGAATCATATTTTGACCAATTATCAGCATTGATTGTACGAAAATCTCTTCATTCCTTTTAACTTAATCTCGAATTCAATGAAAATCATATTATACTTGCGTATTTGTAGTTAAATTTATAGAGATTTTAATTTTGAGGCAATGCCAATGTATTTATCTCTTGTATGGGTTGTATGTTTTTATGAGTAGTTATAATTATAATGTACAAAAACTAAAAACTTATTCTCAAACCTTTCTTAATTTCTTGAATTAATTTGATATGTGTAAAATAAAATACATAATTTTAGCTAAATATTTTAGCTATAAAATATTATAGCAAAGTATATAATAAATGTGCATATATATAGAAAGGTAATTATCTACCTATATAAAAAGTATTATTAATGTTATAAAAATATTTAAATAAAATTAACTGAATAAATTATAAACAAAAATATCATAAGTACATAATTTAAGTTATGCCCTTAAAATTACAATTAGTAAACCTGAAGTTAATCAAAATAAAATTGATTAAAAAATGTGAATTAATTACCTAATAGAATATGGCATACCTAATATGTTAATTATGCATTATACGAAGCGTCATTAAGTAAAATATGTAAATAAATGATATTAAAGCAAAATAATAAACATTGAATGTAAATATCAATAAAAAAATGCTGGCTAATTAATTTGTCAATTGATCAGAAAATGTATAAATTGTTTTTTAATCTCTTGACTCGACTTTCGATAAAGTAGGTAACAAAAAGAATCATAGCATGAGTTATCTCTATCTTTATTAGCCATATTTACTGTAGGATGCATATGTGTAGTATGCATTATTAATTAATAACATTCGAATAACCCTGTGCAAGAACAAAGGATTATAAATCGATTGAGTAGATAGATGAAGTTATATGTAAACATGTTATTATTAAAGAGGCTTTTTAGATAAGTTTAGTTCTAAATCCTCTCAATGCTTAATTGTTCCTAAACAACCAGGAGGTCGCAACAGTTTTAACTTTTATATACATAAAATGTTGCAATTTGAATCCGATCAAAGAAGAGATAAAACCATTGATGGAGTAAATGTGAAAGATCCTCTGTCTCTATATAATTCAAGCAAATGTAACTCGACTTGTTTCGAAAAAGTCATAAAGGAATTTCTTTTGAAGAGGAGAGAATTAAAGTTGATGAAAATTACCTTTATTCCGCCAATGGCATAGATAGCAACGGTGTGTTTTCAATGTTGATGAAATTTGGAGAGAAATTCCTTGCTTTTGCCCTTTTTCAACAGCCAAAAACTTTCTTGCTCAAATTCAATCATCTCTCCGTTATGTAGAAATATTTATGTATATGTAAAGTATTAGCGTGTTGGCGTGTATGGGATTTGGAGGTTTTTGAGTAACAGAAATTTAACCAAATCGTCCTCTTTTTATTATATCAAAATGTTATTCCACTTTAAGCCAATTTTGCGAGACATTTCCTTTCCCTTTTAGCTTACTACATTAAAATGCGAGTATCCGAATTTCCAATTTCTTCTTTCTTGCCTCCAGGTTTACCAAAATATCTACAATAATTATTCATTGGAAAATTCATTTAAAAACTTTGTCAATCACTTTTGCTATTCACTTCACACTTTAATCAATTTAAGTTCATTCGCTGGATTGATTTTTATTCAATTATAAACTAATTTACCTAATGTGAATGCATGTGAAAATGTAAATGGGCAACTTTGATTAAATCCACTTTCATGAAAAATATAACAAACTTTTAAATACTTCTTAATTGAATTGAAAGCGTTAAGTAGGTATCGAATAGCGTCTACCGAATGATATGCAGTTAAGATTGAATAAAAGTATAATAGATAGCTTCAATATATAAATCATATACATTTAATGATAATCTCGAACTCACATGTACACTGATTTATCTGATACTGAGATATGAAATATATATGTGATATTATAATAAAAGTATTAAGATCTTTTGTATCTTAAAAGAATGATACTGTAATTGTGCTGTTTATTTAGAAATTGGTGAATATTAAAAAAGTCATATTAAAATACCCTGTAGCAGTACCACAGTTACGTACATATGTATATGTACGTATATTGTTACTTATCGTAAGTCGTTTAGAAAAGCGTATGTTTGCATTGCTTATTGCTTTCAATGCGCTATATATGCTCAACCAAAGCAGATTCAATTTCAAACATTCTTTTAAGTAACTTTCATATCTTGGAATTCAAATTGAAAGTTTATAAGAACCCCTGTGCGACAAAGAAGGCTTTCAATTCTTTCAAATGTTGAAAAGGATGGAAATCGATGAAAAAATGAATGAGCATTTCTGAGACTCAAAGGAAAGTGTTTTTAGCTAGAAATAAAAGAAATAAAAGAATTTTTAAGCGAAGAAATATTTCTTATGCTTAAAAATTCCAAGCCAAATGGCTTATTTTGAGCTTTATTTTAAATTAAACATGCAATTCTTTGTATTTGTTACTTTTTAATTATAAAAGCATTATAGAAGCATATATGTACATATGGTAGTATGTATATACATATTCATATTTAAAAAGGAATTTAAATTCATCTATATATATATATACATATATAGATGAATAAACTCGCATTAGAGTAATAAAAGTAATAATAGCCATAAAATAAATTTGTTTGAATTTATTACTAAGATAAAAAGCGAAAGACTAGATTAAAATGCAAATCTGTAGATCTTATATACAATGTGGAGTAAATGCCATTAGTTAAAAATAATGAAATTAAATATTTTAATTAAATGACAAGTTATACTCATTACATATTTAACCTTTCTCATATCAAAATCTCTTACCAAACTCAAATTCAAGAATTGTTGAAATTCTCTCAAAATGCATTTTAAACTTACCAATATGCAAATCTTGAAAATGATTTTTTCTTATAACATTTTTGAATAAATTTAAACTTTAAAATGTTGTGGTATCATAATTAATTAGAAGCCTATGTATGGTTTACAGTTTTAACTTGATTAAATCTCCGTGATACTCCTATGTGAAACATGAGATGTCTTAAGAAAAAATACAAGAATGTATTGTATAGATTTATTAAATATTACGCAGGCATGTTGTGAAGAATAGATGTCGAGAATTCAAAGGAGAATATCTAGGTTGTTGTTACATAATGATAAATTAAACCTCCGCTGTATGGAAGAGCTGTAAGACGAGTTTGCCTTATGGAGGATGCGTCCTATAGAATTCGCCGAAATAAAGTGCAGATAATGGGAAAAGGGACTAATTAAATGTAGAAAAGTATTAGTAGACTACTTGTAAAGATAAGTTGATTTCCCGGAGAGAGCTTCTGACAGATTGAGGATAGAGAAAGAAAGCTGAGAAGGCCAGAAAGAAGACTTTGAGGGAAAAGATTAAGAGAGAGCGTGTATGGTTTCATAGTTTGAGTGAGTTTCCCTATGAAACTCGAAGCTTTCTTATTAATTCCAAGCGACAAAGGATTATGAAGGAAAGTTCACATTTGAGAGGATCCTTCGCCTCTACGTGTTGAGATCTCCATCCACCTTTTCCCTATCTATTAATCGATACTCTGCGGTGTGATGAACAAGGGGTTTCTCCTAAACTCGTCTTGGAATGTTGAAACGAATTTCCTCGAGCTGACCGCCCATCCATGAAGGGTCTTAAACTATTAACGAGGATGACCTCTTCTGACGCATAGCTCCGCCTTCTCCCCTGAGGATCATTCTAAGATGATAAAAAATTAATGGGTCCGCCCGAATCGGCTCATTAAGACGAGCCGAGAGAGACGAGTTAATCGTCTTCCTCCAAGTGAAGCGGGAAGCGGAGGAGAAATGATTTCCTTCGTGCGTACAAGACGAGGAGACGTTTTCAACTCTTCGCCACATCGCCTTCTTTGATGACTCCGAGCGAGGCACTTTGGATTAATAAACTTCTCTCGTTGATTATCACTCAAAACCTCTTCCACTCGGCTCTTTCCTCCTTGGAGTAAACAAAGTTCCGCCGAGGACCTCCGCTGTCCAAACATCATGAAAGAACGTTCCCAAACTCTCTTGACTCGGATTTCCCAATTATCCAATGAGCGAGGTCGGGAGTCGGAGATCTCCTTCCCAATTCAATTAAAAGGATTCAAATGCCTCTGCGATTCACGCCGTAATGAGCTTAGATGTCAGAGAGCATGAGGAAGTTTGATTCAATTGACTTTTATTCCACTCACAATTAGTACACATTCGTTTATTATACACATGAGATGTGACAGTATCAGGTGACACATATGGGATGATTTATCTCCAAGGCTTCCCGTCCGCCCTAAATAGCACATCATTTATATTCTTACATAGGAGCTCGGAATAATAATACTAAGGTACTTATTTCAGTGAGGATGAAGCATAAATCACAATAAGTCATTAAAATGTGGCCCGTATATAATGTGATCAGAGTCAATAAACGTTCAATATGTATGTGTATATAAAATAATAAGGGTTACTCTTCTGATACATCATCTGGCTTGCTTGCACACGTCCATATACATGTATGAAGTACTGATGTAGTTTCCAGACATTAGATGTTCACACGGGTCATTGAGTATTTATTTTAAATCTAAACATTTAGGTATAAGTAAATACGAACCTGACTCAAATTTTCAATGAATTATCTACTCTCCAGATGGAATAATACTTTGAAGGTAAATGTTAAGAAAATTAATTTTTAAATGAAATTGGTGAAAGTGCGCGGCAAAATTTTAAAATTTTGGGGAATCTCAAATTTATGTTACTCAATTGAGGATTCACCTCAATTCACTCATGGTAATGTAAAAACTATTTAAATATTTAATAGAAGATAAGTGATTGGCTAGACATTTCCCTTCAACTACGAGCGCTATATCATCAATTTCATCCATATATTTTTATGTTTATCCTAGTGGTATATTTTGATAAATAAATTCATGCATTTCACAATACGAAATAGAATATTTATCAACGTTCTCACATTCATCATTGTAACATTTTAAAAATATGGATATATTCTATTTTAAGTAAGTAATGCAATATAATATGATTTTATTGGTAGATTTATGTAAAGTAATTGAACCAATAAGTATATAAATGTATCAGATAGTACACTTAAGTTTGTATATAGGTATGTAGGTAAGACATTTTCTATTTCTAATTTGTACGAAATAGCACACCTCTGCAACATCCATAATATATCATAGAATAAACTCGTCAGTTTCCTGTTGACTAAATTTCCAGCACAACAGTGTACAAACATGAAAATAACAAAAAGATACTTAACTTTGAATTGTATAGGAATCCTCTTAATGATTTGTGTCATAAGTCATAACTCATCATTATCTAGGGATCTCTATGAAATGGGATTCTACTTCTCCGGGTTTTTATTCAGGAAGGGTCTGACTTGTGAGAGATATTGAGAGTCTTGAATTGGAAAGCGAATTAGGTTCTCGTGGGAGGATTCCCCCAGAGGATGCGAATCTCTTGTTTACCACGACTGCCTGCGAGAGTTGAGGGCTCTCTTTGAAAGTACTTTCACTTTGTCAAATTATTATTTCGAGGATTCGGAGTAGATTAGATGAGACTCGGAAGCCTGTTGCAAGACTGGCTGTCCACACCGACTGAGAGTTTTCCTCCAATTCCCCTCACATACACATATACATGTATATATAAATGTAGAGATATATAATATATATAGCTACTTACATTTTATATACGCACAAGTTCTTTTACCATTCCAAACTGCTCCCCTTTTAAATCAAATCATTCAAATTGCTTGACAAATCCGAAGAATTTTTCTTCAAAGGGGGGGACAAACAATGGGAGAGTTGAAAATTGCTCTTTCAAATCATTCGACTTTCTGAGCCTCTCGTTGGGAAATTGAGTCGTAAAGTGGGAGGCTCACCAAGTCCCTTTGTCTCAATTGAGTCTAAATCGCACTGACTTTTTCTCCGAAAATCCCCTGAGTTGAGGTGGGTCCGCAGCGGATTTCGCGAGGCGTCGTGGATCGCGTCCCGACGCCCTGTAGAGAGCAAGAAGCCGCCGAGGAGCGAGGCGTGTCCTCGAAAGCGCAAACCCCGTTCATTTGATGCAGCGAGCTGATTTCCGGATCCTCGGATCTCCTTCAATCCAAACAATTTTTATCCTCGGCCTTACGCTACACGGTTGGAGTGAGGCTGAGAGGGGAAGAAGCGGAAGGGCCTCTCCGGCCCTCGACAGGGCCAATTAAAAGGAAGCTCAATGGCGAGCAGAGCGTGAAGAGAGATTATTAAAAGTACCGTCGCTGAACGAGAGCCACTGCTTGGTATCCACACCGCCTACAGCATGAGATGAGCGGGCAGGAGCAACTCGACTGGGTCCATGAGCTCGGGAGCTTCGAAGTGAGGATTCGGTGAAAGGCTGCACGGAACTCCGAATTGAAAATTGAGTATATGATCGGGTTGAAGGCGCTATTCGAATAGCCCAACCATGTCAAGATCTGCAAATTGGAAAATGATTATATACCGGCCCGCCCCGCTGCTCCCTTTCAATATCTTTGTGCTGAACCTTGAAAGCCAGCCCGGGTATGCAGGTCTTGCAGAAAGCCGCCACAATGTTGGCACAGAAAAAAGGAACCCAACAGACGAGGAAGACACCCATTATGACGCCGACAGTGACAGCTGCTTTGTGATCTGAAACCTTCAAGCCCACACGTTTTTAAATGCAATTCCTCATTTAATTTCTCTAGGGCCTAACAAGTCCCGCGGGATTCACAATGCCCTAACTTTCCCACGAGGAAATTTGAAGGATAAACCCCATAATAAAGTTAGGAAATCACTCAAATGCCCCACTAACTCACTCACACACCTCGTCTCGCTTTCCCCGCCTTGAGCGAGTCCGCGTATGACCCCGCATATAAATTCCAGCATTTGATCAAAGGAGGAGTCTATTGATCCCCAAAAGCCATATTTTTTCATTTCCTCATCCATTCAGGTCGGCCCACCGACCTGAGATTGACTTAATGGCCCCGAATCATACCAATTTGCCTGACAGGATGAGGAATGAATGCCTTACTTGATACGCTGACGAGGGATGCGGGGCGTTAGGGTTGTCGGATCGCGGCATGTGTCTCGTGACGGCCTTAATGTTCTTGACGTGCTTCCGGGCGTAGAGGTAGAGCCGACAATAGATCCCCACCATCACGAAGCACGGGAGGTAGAAGGAGACGCTCGACGAGACCACGGCGTATGTGGGGCTGAGGTCAAGCGCACAAGTCTCGGGGGCCCCTTGGCCCTCTGTGACCTCTCCGTCCATCCCCTCGACCGCGTCCGCTCGATGGAGGTCGAGGGAAATGGGGACGAAGGAAATGAGAGCCGCGAGGATCCACACAACGGCGATGACGCCAAGGATGGAGCGCTTATTCACCCATCGCCCGTACCTCAGGGGATCTTTGATGTGGACGTAACGGTCCATCGAAATGGCACAGAGGTTTAAAATGGAAGCCGTCGAGCACATCACATCGAAGGCAACCCAAATGTCACAAAACTTTTCTCCGAAGATCCAATGACCGAGAAGATCGTTCACGACGGCGAAAGTCATTACGAGCCCAGCGACGAACATATCAGCTATGGCGAGAGAGACGATAAAAAGATTCCCAATCCGACGAAGTGATCTCTCTGTGTATACAGCTATACACACGAGTGCGTTCCCCACGATTGAGATTACAATCATGAGCGAGAGAAACGCCCCTGGAAACACAATCAATTTCAATTTAACCAACTCGTTTTTAAATCTTATTCTTACTAATAGACATGAATGCCAATTGATTCTTCACTTCCTATTCCAATCTTGTTAACTTCAAAGCAATTAATTCATTAACTCCATACTTGTTAACATTAATTTTAATCAACTTGAATAAAAGATATTTAACAATGTATCAAATTTTTGAAGAGGCCTGCTCTTTAAGATAAACCTATACCTAAAATATATATAATTTATGGTATAAATATGAATATATGTATCTTTGCTGGTTTTGAGATGCTGATTTATACAAAAAAATTTGTCTAATTTGTATAAATATAAATATTCAACCTTGAGATCCAATTTGACAAGTTTGCACTATCACTTATCCGCCTGTCACATCATCACATTCCAACTCTTTAGCTCATTAACTATTTCAAACATACTTTTAAACATGCAAGATATTATGCAGTAGATGAACCAACATCAAACACGTTAAGGTGTCTACGCAAACGTGGAAAACGTGTATACTCATAGAAAGTATGTAAATATTTGAAAGGCCGAGTCGCTGACTTTGGCAATCATAGCAATTCTGAGATTCATTTAATCAGGAGAATTAGCACATTTGTCCATCGTTTTATTTATCCATATACACACTTTATATGCTTTAGAAGAATTTTCTTTTCTAATTAGCAATCAAATAAAAACCAAAGTGTTCTAACATCCTTTGAAAGTCAATTTATGCACAGACAGGTAAATGCGAATCCTGAGCAGGATTAGCCATTCATTCCCTCTAAAGAAGCTTTCAAACTATGAAAGATTACGATTGAGACTCCTCGTTTTGTTTCAAAGGTATAAATGCCCATGCATTATAAGAACGTCAAGAACTTATAATTTTTCGTCAAAATGAATTGCATTGAGTTGGAGATGTGTAAGCTTTCCCAAGCTTTTCAAATTATATGTAGATATAAGTTTTCCAAAACTATTTGTTTGTGTTGAAGAAATTTCCTAAATATAGAATCCATTTCAATTTGAGTTCCACTCAAGCGAAGATTCTCACCAATTCAGCTTATGATTATGGAGGAGAGAAGGGGGCTAAAAAAGAAGGTAATAACAAGAGGAAAGGATGAGGTCGTTTTAAAATCCAAACGATTGGGAATTCGCAGGTGTTGTCGTAAATCAAGGCTCAAATACAGGCTCACTTTCGACTCGACTCAAGAAAATACTGTATTTTCCTAATATTGATTGGCTAATATTCAGACTCTGTGAACGCCTTTGCTTCACAACCTCATCAACTTTGAAAAGATGTGAAAGAAAAAAATCTTTTCTCGGATCCTTTTATGTTTAAAAAGTCAAAGGAGGTCTTTGCCAAAACACACCCGATTCTCTTTCTGTTCTCTCAAATGAACGTGTACGAGGGAATTCATTCACCCTTCACGTTAGTGCTGCTTTTTCGAAACTTTCCATCTCAAGCTCTCTCAAATAATTTCTATTCAAATCAAATTAAATTTTTTCTAGGGCTTACCACCCTGGCCCAATCCTTTTTATTGAATGGTTTAGGGAAGTCTGAAAAAACTCCGGTTTCCTTTCTATAAGCTCGGGGAGCTTTGGGTGAGTTGTGGTGGAAGCCGGATCGCACATATAGCTGAGTCAAGGGAGACTCAATAGGAGAAGAATAAACAGATGTTGATTCGACAAGGCTCTTCATTCCAACCTAACACCTTTTTATGTTTCTGACATCTTATTCTCTTCCCGGCCTCTTGAAAGAAAACCCAAGTCATTCTTGACGAACTTCAGTTTAAATAAATGGAATGGGAAATTTCCGCAGTCTCAATTGTCTTAAAATAGTTGAAAGATTATAAGGTGATGAAAAGAAATTTCGGTTCCGTCTGTTCTCTAAGCCTTCACGTCTCGTCATAACGAGGGGAAAAGGAAACACGCCACGGTGTTTCCTTTTTAATCAAAACAAATAATGCCTTCGTTTAAACAATAAAATAGGTAAAGACCCAAACATTTCCCCTTTAAAAAAAACTTTCCAGAACCCGCTCATTATGATGGATAAATTGATTTTGAGAACGAAAGATGATTTGGAAAATAAATTATTCGAGCTCTTCTCGGGCGGCAAAGAAGAAAAGGCAATGTAAGTCTCAGAAAGTTTAAAGGGCGAGCGGACGAGCGGGCGAAGCTAATAAGTTTCTTTACTTATAATTATACAGTTTGGAGAAACTTATGAAAGCTCTATTTTCTCTAATGGAAGATGGTAATAAGACGGAGAACTCGCTCTGTCTCCCCAAAATGAGACAAACATAAAAATATAAATCCACTATATTAATCTTGCCTTTGTTGACGATGACTGAGTATACGTTCCTCTACTTTAATTCAAGCAATATCAAGAAGTTTCGCAGGTAATATTGCCCTTATCACATAATACATAGATAGATACATTTGTGCAAATAATACTTTACTATGTGTATATGTGTGCAAATAATACATTTTTTAAAATGTAAGCAAGATGAGCTCTTATACTCACGCAACAACAGTCCTTGGCCTGAGCCTACTTAAGAATTTTTAATAAATCCTATACCGGATCTTTGTACAACTTTTCACTCAAGATTATTTTCAAACATTTTGAATTTCATATTTCATATGGATTATCATATAGAAAAGCTAATCCTACATAGCATAGCATTCACTATATTTAGTGAATATATAGAATATATATTTCATAATCCCATCCCGCAGACTCCAAACATGTAACGAGGCTTGGAAAAATATTCCCTCTCCTCAGCATTTCATTTAATTTTACATTATATATTATAAAATCTTAAATCAAACTTGTTGTGTAAATACTAAGAAAACTAACTACCTTTTTGCCTAATTAACTATAATTCTAACATAAATCAGTGTGAAGCAGCAAGATTTTGCATATACATACATTCTATAGGTATAGGCATCACCAAATTTAAAATAAATCTTGAATTTTTGATACTGGTATTCTTTGCATGAAAGTTTTGAAGTGCAAATATTTACTATCAACACGCTTCTGGTTTTCTTTTTAATAAATAAAAAATCTTCAAGAAAGTTTCTCCCTATGATTATATTTCAGTTTAAATATACTTACTCAATATTAGAAGTATGTATTAGCTCAAAGTTAAGATTGATCTTATGCTGGTAGATTGCGAAATAGTAGAGAGGTATATATGGTTTATTCAAGTCAACCAAAGGTAAATAATGTATCTACCTATGATATAAGTTGTAGCTAGACGATGTTTCGGTAACGGTCCTAATATATTGTAAGTAAATGTGATGAACCAGTTTGATTAATATGAGATCGATACTTTTCTAAGAAAGACTAATCAATCTCTTTAGATTGAAGAGCTCCTCTTAATTCAAAATACAGAATATATATAACATACAATGCTGGTAATATCAAAGCATTATTTATTTATTGCCAAGTTGTAATGACGATGTCATAAGTAACAAAAGTGAAACTGCATTTTTTTACCTTCAAATAAATAATTCATTGCCAGATATCAAAATGAATGGTCATTTTTTAAATGACCCGTTATGTATACGCAGTATTCACTCATCTCATTGTAGGCAATTGGGAGTTTTATTCACATCCATTCATCCATTATGACAGGATAAGAGAAGAATGATAAATATGAAATCTCATCGAGTTTTCTTCTCACAGCCGATTCTTAGCCTTTTAACCTTTTAATCGATTCGGGGGATTTCGGTTCAACATGTTCGTGAAATCAATCACTCCACCGACTCAAACATCAATTTTTCTTTAAAAGATGGGAAAAATTCTGAGTAAAACCCAAGTGATGGCCTCTAAAATTTTTTTAAAAGTTCCTCGTAAAAACCAAGCTCAGTTTGTGATTGAGCAGTTTAATGGCAAAATAATATTATTATGGGTAAGCATATAATGCATTATTAGATGAATAAGTATATTGTATGAACACATTAAACAATCTTATTATCTATATAATGTAATTTATAATATAAAAGGGAATATTCTATTCATGGTGAGTGAATAGATCTCCTATATATATCTCCTTATGGTTTCTTCTTTCTTCCTTTCTTACCATGAATTTGGCCTATTTTCTCTAGTTCCTTAGTAAGAGAGTAAGAGCATAAAAAGGAACGGTGTAAATTAAGAAACGCATTATTCACGAACAATTTGCCTTGTGTTTCCCCAACACATCGCTCTAAACTGAGGAGGAAAAGAGGGACAAATGGAGGGGAAAGCACACATAATATTCTTCAAGGATGCTATATAAGTACAAGTAAATGATCTTCGCATTCTTCTATCCCAACCAAGAAGATGTATTATGAAGGAAGTAAAGGGTATTTTCAGAATAAATTTCCCGAGTGTTGAGAGAGTAAAGGGGAGGATAATTGGAGTTTGAAGAAGTTTAAGTTGGCCCTCTTAAGAAGCCATTAATAATTCATCTTCATATTGAGTTGGGAATCATGAATAGGAGGCAGAGAGAAGGGTGAGTGAAGGAGAGGAGACATTGCTCCACCATTAGGACTTTGCTCTCCCCATTTGATAACTGGTCGTTTGGGGGGAAGTTCTTGGGCACGAAGCGAGCTAGTCAAACAGACTCTTTTGAATCAATCTTAAACAAAGTCAATATTAGACGGGGCCTCCTCATGATATTCTTCTCATTGACTAGGAGTGAGAATCCGAAATTGATTCTCATTTTCTCCTGAGCCGAGAGGGTAGGATTGGGTGGTGAGGCAAGGTGATGGACGGAGATGCGATGAGATGGTTTGTGCCTTCAAGACTCTGTAAATAAGAGGAAGTGGCTGACAGAACTCCGCTACCTTTCCCAGTCTCATTGAGGAGGCTCTCGACCCAAGTCTCCTCACAACATGTGTTTGCTTTCTTGAATAGAGTAATCGTTTAACTTTCATTGGGAATACACACAAGTCCTGGGCTCCATGAGCCGGTTATCCCACAGAGCCCATGACTGATCGCTTTCCCCCTCCCTCCCCGAGACTCCTTTGGCGTTTATCATTCCAGAGACTTTTTCCTCCTCAACACCCGTCTCTGCCAGGCTCGATCCGAAAAATATGATTAAATTGATAAGGGAATTCAGATGGATAAATCATCATCTAAGGCTTCATTAGAATTGCATATATAAAATATACAATTCTCCCTGGGCCGCCCTCATCCTTCTCCAAAGCCTTATAGAGAGGTCGAGAAGACGCTCAATAATTCATCTGGGAAAATACATTCCCAGAAAGAAGATGAGTCGAGGAACCCCAGTCAATCAAGAGCTTAAACCCGCCCAACATCCCCTGTTTATTGATTCGCTTTGAAATAAAACATTCCCAGCTGATCTTCAAGAACTCTTCCCTAACTACATTACCCAATGCAAAGCATCCTATTTGTATCAATCCATTATATTACTTCTAACCAATGTATATATATAGTTGTCACATATCCAGTACTACGGAAGAAATATTTAGATATGATGACATGCATGCGAATTTCTAAATTGTAAAATTGAGTTTAACTTTGATCTCTTTCGCCAACAGAGTGGAAAGGCGGATTTTATACAGCAGGGAATAAAAAAAACTTTATGAGTATCATTACCTATACAGATGAGTGAGACGGTGGTGAGAGTGTCTTCTTCGGTCTCCCCTCCACTTGTGTCATTGGAAAAGGAAAAATTATCGTAAGAATCCGAGCTCCAATTCCCTCCAGGGAATCTTTCATACATCCCCATCTGAAATTTAAGAAATTTTTATTCAATCTGAAGAGTAATAATGTAAAGTGTCTTTTTTAATTAATTATCTCCCCCTCTAATAATCTTCTCAAAAACTTGTGAATTCAGAATTCTTAACAAAGAATATCACAGACGCAAGCATACCAATATAAGCCTCAAGTTAAATTTGTATATGTACAAAGAAAATGTTATACATAGTATACTACTTTTTGGATAATAGACCTTAGCATGTAGGAAAGACGAAAAATGCTCTATGAAATGGATCTTTGGTGATCAATTGACCCCATGTTATTGAAACTGAATCCATTTTCCTTAGTTTTCCACATTTAATGAACTTGAGAATTTGAAGCAATTAGTCAAGGTTTTCTCATAATGAATTTCTCAGTAGGGGCAGGTATGAGCAAAGCAGTGTAACTTTTCAAATGCCGGGATTAAATTGACGGGCTGCGAATGAAGGAAGATCTTTCGAACGCCGCCGATGGAGTCAATTACTTTCTAATTTTAGAAATTCAATTTTCTCCTCCTTGCAAATCATTATATTTTATTTAACTTCGAGTCAAAAGTTGATAGTTCTGATCAAGGTTTATAGATATAAGTATTCTTTAAAAGGTAGATTGAATCCCTATTGAATCATCAAAAATGGTTTCTATGCATAAAAATGGATTTTTTGTGTTGTCTTCTACGTCACTGGTGATTTGAGATATTTTACTATTAATGTTAATCAAATGACTTAATTTACTTCTCACTGAGCAAAAACAAACGTCTCAAGTGTAAAGTTCGATGTTTTTTAAAGTTAAATATTGATTTTGTAGAGAATTAAAAGCAGTTTCAGAATATTAAATCGATAAAAATTATAATTTAATAAATATTTTAAAAAAATAAATAAAGTAACAATAATAAATATTGGAGTGCGAGTAAGGCTGCGTATTTCCCTATCCTTTAGCATTAGCTATAGGGTGAAAACATTAAATATGTGAAATAAACACCTATAGCCATCTGGCGGATTTAACCCTGAAGTCAAAATTCCATAATGTTGTAGAGATGCAAAATACAGTTTTCCTCGATTTGCTAAAAACGTCACTTCGGTAAATCCAACTTTGATTCAAATATGAATCTAAAAAACTTTTCTTTGGATTTCAACTCGTTGCGTGTTTTAGCAAACTCGAGGAAAACTGTATTTTGCATCTCTACAACATTATGGAATTTTGACTTCAGGGCTAAATCCGCCAGATGGCTATAGGTGTTCATTTCACATACCTAATCTTTTTACCCTATATCCTAATACACGTCGCAATGTCTATTCACATATATCAATGTCTCAATTCAACCTAAACACTCGTAAGGGATTTGAGGGGACTTGGATTCGGAGAAGATTTCGTTTTATGGGAAGAATCACCAAATCACCAGTGACTTCAGAGCTCAAATTTTTCGTTGTTAGAAAGATCTACATGAGTTTGAGTTCTGATAATAATCTTTTCACAAAATCCCTTCTTGAATCCTTCGAACCATAACTCAATTGCTTTATAGTGATTTTCCATGAATTGAAAGGAGACGACTGACTGAAGGTGAAAATGAAACATCCCTAGCTATTATCCATTAGTTAAATCGTTAGCAACTCATCCGAGTGTGATTTTTCTACTTTGAATTCTTGTCATGATAACGATGATAAGATGAGAAAATATTAACAATATTATATAAAATGATACGTGATATAAGTATGAATGAAAAAATTATCTGATAAAAGAACTTATCAATTACACTAATTTACAATTAGCATATGAACATGCACAACTTGTCAATGTGCAATTACATCAATATTTCATTGATAATAATGGATACTTGAAGTGATTGAAAAAATGTTCATGACATTTCACAGCTTTCAAGTCTCCTCTTTCCTGATGCCCAATTATCTCAACTTTGTCATGATTAAAATTGAGCTCAAAAAATTAAGGTTTAATGTCAGATTAGGAGGTTGAGTGTGTGAGAATTAAAATAGATTGTCTTCTCTTGTGAGACGGTATTTAAAGGTATTTTGAATTGGATCCTTGACACGTTTTGTCTCTTCTGTCATGAACATGGCAAATGTAATTTGAAGTGGAAGTTTTGTAGGAAGTCGTGGGATGGTGAACACATATATAGCTATATATGTATACTGCCTGATGATGGGCTTCGCATACTTATTTATAGAAAACGGAGTACGACGAAGGGAGAAAGTTTGAAATTTCTTTCAATCGGATGTTTATAAACTCGTGTGATGCTATTACAATGCAAATGAAGTTGGTTGATACCTGAGGGAACCAAGTCCCATAATAAATAGTTTACGTACATGCCATGAAAAATGATCGAACCAGAGATTAATATTAGGCCTTTCCATCTTCAGAGTTCCATTTTACACGAGAAATACATAATCGCATAAAATACTTCTAAATCTCGCTTCCATCAACAAGAGCAAATCAAATCAACTTTCTCTTTCCCACTTCAATCTAAAGTGAGAAGAAAATTTAATTTTCAACTTATAGGCTTGACGTATTCAAAATGCTGTACACAATTTCGTCTTATTTTTCTCGATGGCTCTTTCAACTTTCAGAACTACTTATTCAGTTCCGCACGATTACTTTTGGATGTGATACGCTGAGCATTCGCGATGTAATAATATATGAGCTCATTGCATTCCGATATAATGAATCTTTTAATTACTCAATATACTTGGAATGGCAATTGAGATTAATTTGATACTCATGACATGATTCATATCGGCAATTAATATCGCTCAATTTGTAAGTTTACCAATGTAATTTCAACAAAGGATACATAGATAAAAGTTTTTCTTCATCATTGATAATTTAGAAAAAGTTTGTCAAATAAATCAACCTATAATTATTGATAATTAACTAAGCAATAAGAAAAGTAAGAGAAAAATGGGATAGCAAAACTTTCGACCAAATCAATTTTTTATACGAATAAAAATGTTCAATCTTGTAATTTTTCCTTAAAGGATTTGGAAATGGCCTCAAGAAAGATTTCAAAAAGTTTAGCATGAGTAAACAAACTCTTTTTCCGCTCCTTTGGCTGTAGTAAATGCATCGATGGGCTCTAAAGTTTGGAAAATATTAAATCAAATACATCCTATTTGTTTTACTTGCGATAGAAATGTTTGTTTTCACATTTTAAAAGTTTGCTCTTCACTTCTATTTACAACTTTTCTCTCACAGACAAATTCATTCTTTGCAAAAATGTATTTTTCCTCTCAACTTGACTTGAGAGCCAGTGGAGTGAATCTTGACTTGAGGACTTCATGGAAACTCGCACTCTCCGCCTTTCAAAACTGGCACAATAGGACAGGGAGATAATCTCGTTTAATCTAATATAATTTATGGGCGGCTTTAACGGAGAAAATAATCCAAAGGCGAGAATTAGCACTTTGGCGAGTTGTGGTGTGCAAAAGGAAACAGGAGCGTTATTCTTCATTGAAGTTCACTTAGGGTGGCTCGCTGGGTCTGTTGAATCTATTGTGACTTCGTGCGGGGTCTGAGCCATTAAAGCGAATGAGTATGAGCATATAGACTCCACTTCGCACGTGCATGTGTGCATATATCCACAAAAGGGAGATTGAATTACAGCGGGGGGTTGGAAAAAATTCCGTGGCTTATTTGGTTTGGCATGAAAGGAGGATTCGACCACAAGACGTCATTTCAATCTGGCTCAAGATAGACGATTTCTATTAACAATTTATAGAACAATAACTCATGTGATGGTTGAGCGTTCCTTTCACGGACGTCTTTCTTTCATGTGAACACAAGGAGTTTGAGTGCGAGGGAGGAAAAGGACCGCACGGTTTTGACACTCTGTCCACTTTCCATGTTTGAGCCTCAGAGCAAAGCACACAGGAAGGGTCCAAAGGTTCTTTCTTGATTGGGCTCATAAAGTAATTGGGATTTCTCAAACTTTTGTTTTAAATCTCTGGAACGATTATTAGCCCGAGTGTCAAATGAGGATTTGTTGTGCGGACGGAGGAGAGTGCTTCTGGAAAGTTTCCAAAAGTATAATGGGCATAGGACTAGAGCGGGCATCGGAATAGGAGCTATTAACCCTTTTATAATTTAATATTTGACTAATAAAATTAGCCGTTAATTGCAAGGGTAATTATGAGTTAGAAGGAGCGGCGCAACAAGCGAAGGTCCCTCAAGACGAAAACTTCATATTCTGACTCTCATCCTTTGTGGGTTTTGGTCGAGAGCGGAGAGTGTGTTCATAAATCCAAGCTTAACGATTCCGATTTATACTTTTGAGCCTTTACTCTTGAATATTTATCTTAATGTCTCACTGTGGAGGCGCGAGGCTAGAGGAGCGTAAAGGGGGAATAAAAGGCTCTCATATCACCTCGTACGTATTTCCTGCTTCATGGGATTTAAGTAGAGCGACGAAGAGAAGAAGAGAACTGACTCTTTTCTTCCATCTCGATTAAAAGGGAGGAAGAGATAAGAGGGTTTTCCATTTGCAAATTGATTTTCTCCATATATTGTTTGGCTCTTCCTAATTCCTTGCCCTTCACTCCTCTCATTATGACAAGGGGGAATTGATTAATTTGGAAAGGAGGCACACGGAGTCTCCTCACAAGAACTGAGGTGTTGAGAGAAAGTGACATTTCCCTATCTCTCTCTCCCAGGTTGGACTGGGCTGGTTTCCCTCAAGTACATAGCCCCACAACACACGCGAGTCATTATTCTAGTCTCACGAGAAGAGTATTGGAGAGGCCTGGGGCAGGAGGACTCAAAGACATTTTCCTCTCCTGATTCCCTCAGAGGATTCCTTCAGACTTTTCTCAACCTGCATATTTATGAGATTTGGAGCGGAGTGAATGGGAGTGAGGAAGAAAGGAAGACCTGGCCATTTCTTCCAGCCCAAATAAAACCCTTGACCATTGGAGGGACAATGAAAAGAGGAAAATGAATCCAACGCTTTGAGGTCCATTGGGACGTTTCCCCCATTCACACCCGCCCTTCTCACCCTCTCGTGACAAAGGGCTGACCACGGGAGAGAACTCGGCTTTTGATCACTTCAAAATTCCTCTCTGTCCTCCTCGTCCGGACCCTTCACGCTCAACTTGGTAGCTTCAGAAAGTTTTCTCATTTCCGTGGTTCCTGAGACTCACTCCACTCGGCAATCAAACTTCTTTTTACTTCTTTCTTCACCCACATCAAAATGGAAATCCATCTTTACTTATTCTATACATAACTTTCTTCTTAATTCCACCAACTTTCTCTTTAATTACCGATTAAGCTCAGACCTTCCCTTAATCTCTTTCCTTACCCCGGACTTCCTCTTGATCAAACTTTCATCTTTTTTGATTAAAAGAACCAAGGCATGGATTTCCTCCTCTTAAGTAAATTATTGAAACTTTTTAAATTATGTACTTATAATGGCTATTTCACTTTCAACCTTTCCGCTCCCACTCTCACTCCAACTAAATACAGATTTTAATTCTAAACAAGCTCCATCCCCGTCGCGAAGTTTATTCAGGGTGAGGCCAATCTAAGGTTTCTTTTCTAGCATTACTCGAGTTTTTTTTATTCGCTCGCGTTTTCATTTAACAAATGACTCAAATGAGCCATAACATAAGGCTCAACTTGATTTGTCAAGGGAGAAGAAGATATTAGATGAACTTCCAAGATTTAACTACCCAGTCTCGTATATTTTATAACCGCGTGCAACACAAATATCTATGTATAGGAGAGATGTGGGAGGCTTTAAAAGCATTGTGCCTTTGTCTCGCATATATACCAAGTTGGTAAGTTGGTCTATTTATTATGCATCATGCATCATGTCTTGAAGGTAAGGACTTATTCTGCATGAGTTTTATGAGCTGTGCAAGCCCTGATATACCTTATATTAATGTTCAGAGGTTTATTTATTTATTCTTGGATAGATGAGGAGAGACTGTGTGGCACTTTAATCAATCAGGAGGTTGGCGAGAAATTATTCCATCTTCCTCAGTCTTGGATTCGTGTCTGGCCCATGAGAAATTGAAAGAGTAGAACACAAAGAACATTTGTCTAGCAAAGAGGGACAAGATAAATGAACTCCAAGTTGTTGGAACCAGTGGAGGAAGTGTGTTATCTAATTGGGATTTTCAGAACTCGCCCTCTGCACCGAGTGATGAAGGAGTCAAAAGGAGCAAGGAAGTTCTCGTCATTTGTCATAATCCATTGTCAGATGAGCTTTGACATGAGAAGGCTTTTGAGACTCGGATCGAATTTGAAATACACGAGGCTTGTAATGGGGGAGAAAATCTTATAAAAAGACAGAGGATTTGCCTCTGGTTGATCAATCATTTCCCTGTACCTGTCCTCCCTCAAATCTGAGGAGAATGCAGGGCATGTAAATGTGGACTTTCTTTCTTTGCCCATAATTGCCAAGAGAAGATGAGGGTAGGAGAAGCCAAAAAGGGCCTAATATGAGGGCAAATCCGCTCGAATCCTCATTCTATTCGTTCATATTGTCCTCTCTTTGGAAGTGGCTCATAAATTAAACATGAAGATTAAAAATGGAGAGCCGAGGCTGGCGAAGAAGTCGAAGAGTTTCGTTAATTTAGCTAAACTTCTTTGGCAGGGAGACCACGCTGTTCAGGGATCAAACCTCATGTCTCATTTCCTTTTATCAGGGAAAATATATAAAAGAGACTTCCAAGCTGCACCCTGCAGAGTGATCAGCTCAATAGTTCTTTGAAGTCGACAGCGACAGCATGAGACTCGAAGATTCCATTTCCTCCCTCTGGTTATTTAAAATCTCTACTCATTCTACTTTCTCTCGTCAACCTGATCGAACCGCAAACCCAAGGAATCAAGGAGTCTGAGTTTACTCTACACGCATCAAGACCAAGCTGTCTAATTCCCTCCAACACGAATACAAACACAATTGTTCCCAGCAATTAATCAGTCTGTATACAAAAGCGGAGAGAGAAAGGAGGCTCAATTTACGTAAATTACCCTCTCCCGATGGAATCCACTTTGAGGTGAGTTTCGAGAAAGAACTAAATTTGAAGAAGTGCATGAAACTTTCCACCAAACCAACAACGCAACAATCCAAAACTTCAACCAACAACATTAGCCATTATAAGCATTATACACACTGACTAAACCTTTATCTTTGAGTCATTCTGGCCAGCTACGGAGATAGCCAGAGCATGTGATGCATCAAGGAGCCTCGTGAAGACGTCTAGCCATCCGCGCCTCGTGAAGAGACCAACAAAGACTTGCCTCTCAACCAAAGAGAAAAACTCCTTGAAAAGCAACAGAGGCTCGTCATTTTCTAGGCCCAATTCGGCTCTTTTATTTTATGCTCCAAATACACCAAGCTAACATATTCGACCATTGTGTCTTACGGCATAATCCAAGTCAATGATGAACACGAAGTCCAAAGTGATAAAACCCGTAGATGGACATGGCATGTGCTTTGAGCATCCAAGATGGGCCCCGGATTGGTCATTGAGAATTTGAGAAATGAGCCTTCTTCCCTTTCTTCTGGGCGACGAAATAGGAGAGTCCTTGGATAAATTCTCGCACTAGATTTACCTGGTAATGTATTTTCCTCCTCATTCTCTTCTACAATGCAAATATTTCAAGAACTAAACTTTCCTCATCGATCCATGGGCATTCTCAAAGGCGAGGTGAGTAGAAGGGGGAGTTCTTCCTCCCGCAGAGATACTTTCTCCATAAGTGTGTAGTATAAATTCTTACAGACACATGAACACATTACCAACATACAAGACTCATATATGTAAAGTAGATAGAACTGTCTCTCCCCGTGCTTTCCACTTCCTTTCATCTACTCAACATGGACCAACGTCCAAGCCCATTTCTTAATATAATAAAACCAATTTATTTCGATGGAGTTCAAGGAAAATATTCTCAGATATGAACAAATACCTATTTGTACGGAAGTTTTTCATTGATGTATTTCTCGGAATAGCTAACTTTATTCAATGACATGACGTATGAATATTTTATATGAAATGACATTAGGTACCTGTAAGCGAAATGAGTAGTAGTATACCTAGTATAAATATTTTTCACTTTTAATAAGTAAAATTATTCCGTATTCCTCTTGATTGAAAGACAATAAGTACCAATACGTATGGTAAATATATTACTAATGCTATTAGTAGTTAGGAACGGGGCGGACTTTCGGACTATTCCCTGCCAAGTATCGGCGGATATACGTCACCGGGCTTTAATTCAAAAAGCATCTTTACACATTCTAATCCACAAACCTTTCATTTTAATCTGGATTAATTCGAATTATGAAAAGTTATTTAAGATAGTGAGATGAAAATTTTGTAGAGAATTTTATTCTATTTCTGATAGCATTAAATATTATTTGTTATTTGAAGATTTTTGAGCCTAATGGTAATTAGAAAGTAATTATTCGGTTATTCGTATGAAGAAGTAGTAGAAAAGAAAGGAAGTGAGTTGGTTTGGCTCTCCCATCCCATGCTTTTACATCGGAACATGTGTTTCATAGGCCCAGATACGTCATTATATCCTCAGGCGATATTAGATGTCCTAACCTCCTATATTCCAGGAGCCTTGGTTAGGACATGACATTAATAATTATGTAAAATATTGTTATGCATAATATTTACTTAATATGTATTAGAAATGTATATTTTAAGTCAAGCATTTATCTTTAAGTAGTTTTGTACCATCCTGTATTATTTATCCGGTCTTTCGACTTTCTCGTGAAAATTAATATTTATGAATTGAAGATGCAAGATTTTGATAAAGATATTATATGAGTCATAATTCCCATCGGTTCAGTAGATAATTTCATTATTCATGATGTAATATTTTTGATCTGACAATTTACGAAAGACAAACGCTCTGAGTTTCCAAATTCTCAATTTGGTATGTGTCGAGCTTGCAAGCAATAAATTGGCACGAATAAACGTTTTAAGCACTCAAGTACTTACAACGATGATAAGAAAAGAGGCTAAAAGAAAAAGATGTTCTTTCCTTCTCGTTAAAATTGATCTTTTGATTGGTTAGAAACCTTCAAACCATGGAATTACATTCGAAATAAAAACTAACGAATCATTAATGAATTACTATAAATTCCTATGAACATTAATTTGCAATATTATTTCTCAATTATTTCCACAAATAAAAACCGAAAATCTCTTGTGAAATTGAATTGGAAATAGGAACCATATAGGTCTTTGCTCATCAGGATGACTCATAAAAGAAAATAGGAAGCATTGACAAAAATCTTTAGAAGGAAAAGGTCATTTTTGTGGAAATGATACGTCGAATTCCTAAATAGATTCTTGATGAGTAGAGCGGTTGAATGAGTAGAAAAGGAGATCGGTTCCTTCAAGTCTCACGAAAAAAGAAAATTAGTAAAGGGACGTCCGTTGTGCTCATAAAAGGTCGTAGGTTCTTTTCTCTCTTTTTTTCTAAACGATGAGTTGTATATGGGAAGGAACGAGTTTGTTTGCAAAAGCTCCTCCTATTCATTTCTTATCTGGCAGAGTAATGCATTTTATCTCGCATTAACCGTATATCCATCACTTGTCTCTTTCCCTTTCTCTCCTGACCCTCGCGGACCTCTGGAATTTCTAAAGGAAAGTTCTACAGAGTTCTATATTTCCTGGTCCAAGTCTCAACATATCTGATTTCGATTTCATCGTCTCAAAAACGACGACTTTCCGTTCTCCACTACATATACATTAAAACGAGCTTAAAACGCGAATAAGAGACTTTGACATTTGGAAAGTTTTTTACATTTTTTTATCCAAGCTATTGGTTACCAAGTTTGTATTTTGTATTTGAGCGGCTGGAGAGCCATGAAGAGACCGGGAGCCACCGAAAAAACTATGTTGAAAAGCATAAGAACAATAAAAACTCAACGCCCAACGCGATTTGAAGGTGGAGGAAGAATTGAAGGGAAAGGGAGAATCTCCACTCGTTTCAAATTCTTTCTAACCGAGTGAGTCAGTTGGTTGACCAAATAAGGCATATTCCATCTAATCCCGTTCCCATCTGTTTTTATGGTCTTCCTGGCTGTTTGGCTGAGAAGGAAATCGGGTGTTCGACAGAACGGGTTCATATTGCTCTTTCGTATACCGAGTATTTTCTCATTTTTCCAAACTACATTCAAGTACATTCATCTGAAAGTCTTAAGAAGAAAAGGTATACATTTTTTCTGAATTCCTCCTGAGAAGTTCTGGGAGTTTTTGAAAAGGAAGCCATTCGCTTAAGTGTTTCTAGTTTTCTAGCCAGAGGAGAATATATTTCAATTTCTTCATTCTCCCCAGGAAGGGAGAACAGAGGGAGGATCTTTTTCTCACTCGACTCCGATCCAGAGCTCAACAGTTCTGTTGGGCCTCGTAGTTCTTTAACATTTGGCATTGATATTAGGAATGGAGCCGGTGTTCCTCTCCTTTGCAATTCCCGGCATGATCAAAATGAATAATATATTCGTGGATTCAAAAGATTCGAATGAGCAGAGCCGACATGTAATGTTCCGAACAAGCATTCATTTTTCCTGTTTCTCCCTCCTCTGCTCGACTCACCGCAAACAAACATTTTATCGTTCCATCAGGCAAACAAATCTCCAGGTGAAACACTTTTTTATTCCCATAATAATTTCTTGCCCCGCTAAGCCCTGCTTTATTAATTTCTTCTTTTATTTCAATTCCCAGACTCTCGTGTCCTCTTGTACTCAACAGCAACTCAACTTTCTCTTCCACTCATCTCATGATATGATAAGATTCATTCTTTCAACTTTCCTCATGGCCTACTTTCACTTTTTTTTATCACTTCATCATTTTATTGAGAAATGATGGTAAATCCTCGCCCTTTCTATTCCTTTTTACCCAATATTTGTAATCGTGAAAGAGCTCTGTTTGACAAGGTTGAACTCCTCCCTTCAACCAAGTTGCCCTAATGGGAAAATGAGATAGTAACTTTTCAAATCACCCGATTATATGAATATTTCATGGTGCAAAAATCCCCTTGTTTCCTTAATCGTTATTGAAGGAAAGTTTGAGCTGGAGAATTTCGCTTTTTAATCTATTTAACTATTTTTCAGTAAACATCGCCGTCTCATGCCGAATTTCCTTATGTAGTGTAGACCCAGACAGAATTGATACCCTATTAGAGCTATTTTCAACTCGTTCATTAATGTATGAAAATTGATGATCATTGAAGCATTAAAGAAGAAAAATATAAGTAGAAGACTTCTGAATAATAATTCTAGTATAGGTACAAAAACCAAAGTATAAGAGCTATAAAAGTAAATATTCAAAAGGTAAATATAACAATTATAATTAAGGTACCTATATATTAGCTGAATGTTTATGTTATGTAAAATAATGGAATGTATTATCAGAATGGCTGGTCTCTCTTGAACCATAATTATGCACAAGTTCAAAATTTTAGTGGAATTAAGGACTCAGAAGTTGTAGACTATTTGAGGATTTGCATAAGCAAAACTTATTTTTAATACATAAGTCAAGCGCTGACAATAAAGTCATAAATGTCTTTCTCGATTAACCTAATAATTATGATGATGAATATCCAACATTTACATTAAACCAGTTTCAGTGACTTGAGTTGTACATAATGAATAATGTATGTTTTTGGTATTGTACGGGTATAATGTTTTTTATATTTATAAGTAAACATTGAAATAAATAAATTTTAAAGGGGTTGAAAAGCTTGGATTTCAGTATTAGGATGAGGATTATAATATCGTATTGAAATGATACAATTTATTAACTATGTAATTGCTCGACAATTTTATTGTAATTTTGTAATAGACTTACCAACATGAAATTCTTTATGGCTTGTTTAGTGTGTAGTTAAATATAAGTACCGTAAAAGGCCGATATTTGTCCCCGGACACATTTCGGACCCAGACATAATTAAAATAAATTAAGAATTTGTGAGTCAAATAATGAAATTTTATTCAATAATTAATCAATAGTTTGTAATTTGCGCAAATATAATATTTGATCACAAATACACAATTAAGGCCCCGGACACAATTAAAATTCTCAGTGTTCACCCCCGGACACCTTTCGGGCACCGGACAAAAATCGGGCTTTTACGGTATTTATAAATACAATTGGATATTCAAATTTTCTATAAAGTCAAGGCCTATGCTTATATCCAGTTCTGGCCTACTTATATCGTCAAAACGATAGTAATTTATTTATGCACTCATGAATATTTAGATGTTTGGAAATCAGGTTGACAAGTTGAGAATCTCTTGAGAGCCACAAGTGCAGAGCGAATTGAAAAGACGAGTCGTTAGCTGAGTGGTCGGAAAAGGTTTGAAATCTGTCGAATCTCTTGATGTGAAAAAGGTGAAAATGAGCGGGTTATATCCTTCTTCTCATCTCTTCCTATTCAAGTCTCAAAACGAGGATGCGATGATGTGGAGAAAGATAAAAAGTTTGATTCCAACTTACGTGATGGAAGGAAAGAACTGGGTTGTTCATTGCTTTTCGGCTCCCGGGTTTTTCGGAACCATGTCGAGTCTGAATTGATATAAAGAGACGAAAAAAATGAAGGGGGTCGCCGAGGGACGCTTCACATATAGCGATGTAATTAGGTTCTCGAGGGCAGGAATCGAGGAGGACGCGACTCTCCTGACAAACGATTCAAAGCGGACAATGAGGGTCTTCTGGGGACGGGAAACCAGCGTTGACGTGAGAGGCGAATTCTACGAGGAGTCAAAGACAGAGGGACATTTTAAGACATGGACACTCAACACGATTCGAGTTTCAGTAGGCTTAAACCATCCTCGAAAAGTCTCAATTCCAACATCCTCTAATAGCACATGGGAATAGAAATCAATATTTCTTTCATCGTCAAAGGAGGAAAACGGAGTTTTTAAGAATCACTCCTCCTAGAAAATTAAATTAATTAAGAAAGAACTCGTCATCTCGGAAAAACAGTCGATGAAGAGGTCTTTCTCTGCTTTTCTCCCCGAAAGAACATAGTTTGAATTAATTACCCTGGCTTCCTCCAAGGACTTCTTCCATGTGTAGACTATTTAATAAAATGAGCTTAATGGAATTACGAGTCGAGTTGGCGAGGAGGTGACAAGGGAGCTCTCGTTGTTTGTTCTCGGTGGATCCTCTCAAGAGCCTCACGACTCCGTGGAGTTGCACGTAGGAAAACGAACCTCCCCACCTCCTCTAGTCACTTCCTAAGCCTCTCTTTGTTTCCCTCGTCTAATCATCATTTTATGATCCTCTCCCACAATGTTGCCCTCAAACGAAGGCAATGCATGTGAAGAGGCGTGTAATGAGATAAGTCCAAACACTTTACAACATGACTCTTCAGTCTTCCGCATGTATTTGACAGGAGTGTGTTTGGGAGGGAAATAAAGATCTTTGGCTCTCCTCCCGGACGCCTCACATGATGGGTCTTGATTTGTAAATAGTTGGTTCTCTCCCGACCCGACTCGGGTCCTTCACTCCCCTCAAAAGGGACATTGAGACAGGTGGATTCGCGGACTAATAACTCCTCTTCTTCCGCCGGAGGAGAGACAGAGACAGGCCAAGCCATAAATATTCCGGACACACACACACACACACACACACATCCTCACACTTTCCTTTCCTCGCACACTCCGCTCAGATCCAGGGAAATTCACAGCTCTCGACTTAAATCAGCAAACAGTAAATGGGACTACTAACTCGAGAAGATATCATTTTCATTTCCTGCCTCATTACCAAAATGTAATCTGTAACGTGTTTTATCGTTTTGAGAATGAAGAGCCGCTTCACACGATGAGCCTTTACACATTTCTCGACTCACCAGACCTATTTAGTTTTGTAAACAAGGAATGATGTGGGGATTTGCATGGATATGATATCGCTAGAGAGTCTTGAGCTCTAAAAGCTCGTTTCTTCTCTGCTTTTGTTGACGTATTTCAAGTACTTTAAAATAAGAAAGTAGTACTTAAGCCAGAAGAACTTTAAAGGAGTTCTCACTTTTTAATGTTAACAAGGACATGATTAATCCTGAGTGTTGGCAATTGCCTCTCCTAAGCATTTAACCCCAAAATGAATCTGAAATATTTTGTGGATTATATTTCAATATTTTAACTGGTTTCAAGAAATTTTAAACTTGAGCAGAGAGTATTTGTTTACGCAGTCCGAGACTTTTCAAGCCGCGTGTTTATTCAAAGCACTTAAATTATACTTGCTAATAAAGATTCTTTGCGAGAAAATTAGCTCGAGGCTCCTGTTCATTTTCCGAGTTCGGTTTAATTTTTTTCACGCTTCCACTGTTAAGTTAGTTTTTCCTCGCAAAGTTGGAAGCATGACTCATCATTAAGAGCTGGGTTTTTTGCGCGAGAGCCGTAAAAGTAAAATAGGGGTTCTAGTGGCGCTGAAATGAATTTTATGGGAAATTAGAATCCAAGAGTGCCAACCTCCGAGTATAAATCTATAATTAACATCCTGGCTAATGCAGCCTTATTGTAATCGGTCAATTAATGCGGCAAATATTGATATTCCATTTTGAGCTTCTCGTATTTCCTTCAAGGATATATAATTACTCTCCCTTCATTTTCTATCTTTGAACATAGTATAAAGTTTGAGCAGGGGTTGAAGTGGGAAGCGACGGCCATCCCACTTTCCCTCTCAAACTATCCAAACCCATTAGGAAATTTATTGTAATTCTCTCCGTGTCGAGGGAAATATTTTGAATTCATGGGTCGTTGTCGAGTAGGGCGAAATGAATAGCATTTATAATAGAAAATAAATTTAATCTCATTTGAATCTTTTCCCAAGAATGGAGAGCATATTTGTTCGTTGAGCGGTATTAATCAGACAATGTTTAGATTTGATTTGGATTAGTTGAGAGCAAGTTTGGATGAGGCTGTGACTCGAATAACTTCTCAACCTCCACCAACACGGAGAGAAACTGTCCAAAGGCGCATTTCAATCACTCCGCCGCTTGAAGGAGAGGCAAATAGACAAACCTCGTCACTCTCACCAAGAGAAATCGCAAATTTCTCTCCTCGAATGTAAATGTTCCCTTGACCCTTCCTGCGGTGGACCAAGAATGGGAATTGGATTGTGTAGAAGCTTTAATTAGCGGATCAAATGCACCTTCGCCCGAGTCCAAGAGTAATTTAACGATAGATGATAGTGGAAAGTCAGCGTAGGCAACTGGGGAAACCTGCGAACCGTGGGACGGAAAGGGAGCAGAAGAATCAATTAATTCTCTTCTGAAGAGGATTCGATGAGACTCTTCGTAATTGATTGCCACCAGAAGACCTCAAAGACGCCGCATGCACACACGGCCCATACATGAAAGGTCAACTATAAAAATGAGCCTTTTGAAACAAATGGAGATACCAGAATGTCCCCCTTTCATTCTCTATATATCCACTTCTCTTTCTCTCTCCATTCAAATTGAAGTTCCTTGTGAGAGCAAAGGGTCGTTCAAAACCCATCTAATGGCTCATCTACCCAAAAAAAGAATTAATTAAAGCAGAGGAGATAATTAGTATTGAAATTCTCTCTCTGGTCTCATCGCGGAAGAGGTTCCTTTGAGTTCTCTTTTTTCCTCGCTCGTTAGCCATCACACCCATATAACTTCTCGATCACTCCGTCTCATGCTATTCAAATGGGGGAAATAAACCCGAGAGCAATCCCTTCCATAAATGATTTTTACGCCTTTTCGTACGAGCTAAAAAGAGGATTAGGTGATTGGAGAAGTGGCTATAAAAGATTAAAGGATCATTCTTTATTTACACGTTGAAGCTCGGTCCTAATTACTCAGCGGAGATGTGAGCAGAGCGTGTAACAGATAGGGCCAAGTATACATAAATCATTCCGCTATTGTGAATGAGCCAATACTTCCCCTCTCTCATTAATTGAATAGGAGAGCAGTGATAAAAAAGGTTTTTTTTACCTCAAAATGAGTTCGAAGCTGCGGTCGTGATTGGACTTGATGAAAAACGCCGGTCTTCACTTCCCAGGTGATTTATGAGGAATGCCGGAAGGTTCAGGAGAAAGCTCGAATTAAATTCTCTCCTCTCGACGGGGAAGATCGGGGCCGGGTCCAACGACACGTTTCCGCGCGCCTTGAGTGAAAGTGTATGTGTGTTGATGATTCGCACCTTTGCTTCGTATTGAGCTCGAGTTCCTCAATGGACTTCTAAAGGTGGTGGGACGGTGGAGGGCATTCCGCAACTCCCACGCTTCCTCGTCAGTCCCTGACGCCCTCAATCCCTTCCCTTGACCTCTCGTGTCAAGTGGCCTGAAACGCGAGTCAGTTGTGAGGAGCGATGAGAGCTGTCCGAGACGCCTCGTTGAGACTGAGAGCTGCTCGCCGTTTGCCTCCTTGTTTCCCCCCCATGACATGCGCCCCCGCCCAATGGCCAACATTTGGGATTTTTTCCCTCCCCCAGGATGAATCAAGGATGTGAAACAAGAAGTGAGTTCATTAATTATGTGTCCCTTCCTTAACTCATTAAACATCGTTGGAATAATGATTGAGGCCCATTCATCCGTTTGGCTTCACCCAACAACTCCACTTGGGCCTCTCTTATTTCCATAGCCACTTCTGAGCCCATCCGACCAAAGCCACCACACAGCCTTTCTTCATTTTTCCTTTTCCCTTTCCTTCAATCCACATGGAAGGAGAAAGAACAAGGAGACAATGAAAAAAATCCTTTCATAACCTTCTTCAAATCCGCGAATGCCTCCACAAACTTTCCTCATAATTACAAGATATTTGATCGAGAAACTTTTTTTTCCCTCGGCGACGTATTTATTCGAGATGGATCTCGATAAGTTCTTCATATCAGTCCGAAACGGAAATTGGGTTAAGAGTAATTGTCAACAAGTTTATTCATCTCTTCTTCATCATCACCTCATCTCTCATCTTTGGCAATTAAAAGCAATTCACTGCTCTTTGGTCTCGAGAGTTTCAAAAATTCATGAAACTCCTGTTTAAACAAATTAAACCTATTAATTATTCCTTAAACTAAACTAAATAAAAACGCACTAACGTGTGAGAGCCTTTTGAACCCTTCAAATTCTTAGTTTGTGTTGTATTTTTCGTAAAATTTTCAAAAATAAAAATGTTAATGATCATGCATTATGTGCGTATTTTCTTTGTTGGTTGATCAAATTGGAGTTGATAATGCACGGGTTACATGAACGTTCAATATTGCAAACACATAAGAAATACACACACCCTTTAAAAGCCTCAAGAGCCCAAATGTTTCTTCTAATGCAAAATTAGAAAATGTCAATAGTTCTTTTTCCACTCTTCCAGACCAATTTTAATTTATTTAAATGAAGGTTTATCAATGGAGGAACGGCACGATCTACTGATTAGCAAGCGACTAAAAATGAACGCTCCTTTAATAATACAATATCAATGAGGATTAACGAGAGGGAGAGATAGATCCATATATCATTTTAAGCTTTCATGTACTCGCGGAGTTCTCAAGTATGTGAATGTGTGTGTAACCTTTGCAACATTCCAAATTATGCTCTCAAGTGGAAGGCAAACAAACAAAGCTACAGACGGAGCTACTAAAGGACACAGAGAGATATAATGAATTGAATACACAGGACATCATAAACAATACGTCACCACCTGTCACAGCTCGTCTAGGAAAAGTTTAATATCGGGCGGATATCCCAAGCTTAGGATAATACACAACTACATCTCACATGAGTTGATGGAGGGTGCCGTGTGGACAGTCATTTGCAAATGGGAAAATAAGATCAACTCCGACGAGCGTTTCCTCTCAGTGAGAGTCATCGATGGGCAATTTGTTCTCATTTGCCGCCACTATAATAGGAGATAACAATAATTAATGTTAATGGGGAAGAGATGTGGGCTTGAGAGAGTCCCTAATGTACCTAATGTATGGGAGAGCAACAGGGCTAATTGCACAAGTTATCTTCTCAACTTTTGGCCATGCGGAGGGAAAACCCCCTTGGTATATCCAACCTCCTATAATGCTGGCCTCCCGTAGAAACACACAAGTAGAAACTCATGTGTGTTTCTACTTGTGTGTGGAGAGATTGGCGGGCGTTGGAAACTGAGGAGTTGACTGATGCGCCTTGTAGCCTTGGGCCTACAATTTAATTTAACTCGTCATGGGCGAATCTAAGTTCTCCGCTCCTTCGTATTAGTCGAATATGATACATCTCGAGGGAAGAAAGAGTCTAGATCATATGCTACAAGTGGAATTCGCCCTCCGCCAACTGGAAAAGTCTTGAGAGCGTAAAAGGGAGATTTTTGATTCCAGAAGGGGGTAATCCCACGGGAAAGCCCGTTGCAGAGTCCGACTCTGCCCCACTCTGTTTTTCTTCAAGTGTCCTTCCCACTTTCAAGAGCCCCATCATCTTCAAGAAACCGGACGAGAGATTTCTTGAGGGAAACGTTGAACAAATGAATTTAAGAGCCAAAAGGGAAGAGTTAACTTTACAAATGGGAAAAGAAAGACGGATTCTCCCAACTCGAGGGACTGAAGAGCTCAAATTTTTTATATCTTCAAATGGATTACACTCTGCCAAAGCCGTTCTGAATACGAACTTTCCAAGCAGATTAAAACGTTTTCTTCCTCAAGAGCTACCTAATTACATGGTTACCTCAAACACATTATTGGATCCTTCTTCCAGAACTTCCTCTTTTAACATTATTTCGTTATTAACACGAGATTAAAAATTTCCTTTTCTATGTCATCCTCTTCATTTGGAATTTTCGTGTAGGCGCGTTTTAATTCGTTTTTTTAATAAGTGGATTTTCTCTCTCGTCTGTCTCGGTTGAATGAGCCACCATGGTATTCAAAACGCCCAAGTCGGGTAATGAAGCCCTCTGCCTTAACTCCCATAAATTTTATTCATCGATCATGTTTGATATATGCTCGAGCATTATTGTTTTCCTATTTACTATTCTTCTTTATACATATATTAACAATAAGTATTATGTACATGGAAATTTTACATATCATTTATGGGGCAAAAATAAGGAAGAATTCATAATATTTATATGTACCTATAAATTTTTATACATAGGATGTATATAAAAGTATTTCAGCTTAGTCAGGGCAAAGGAAGATGCATATTTCCTTTGTGGGAAATTACTATGAAGGAAGAATAGGAGGTTTTGAGAAAAGGTTTGATCTCAGCTTATTCCTTGCAACAATGGTATTTGCCACTCTCGAGGGAAATCGAGTTTATGTATCAGTGAGGACTTGGCAAATGAAGACTTTTAAACTCGACCAAAAGAATTTAATCCGCTTCTCTATGCTAAGCATACATGTTATATAATAGCATCGCTATCTTGTTACTCTTTCTCCCCCTCTCTCGACTTAACATTAGAAGGCCGCTTAGAAGAACTGATCGCAACGCTGCATTCCTACATACATACTTATATACTTATACATAAATTATGGTTCAAGGTATAGTTGCACCTTACATGGCCAAATCCCCTTTCCCCTCACTTTCACTCCAAATTTCGGTTCTCACGGCTCCGTGAGTTACAGCTCCACACCCAGAGCACTCTCATATCCAAAGATATTATAATCCGTCTTGAACAATGCTATTACTCTGTTATTTTGCTCACTATCCCCGTTCCTGAGACCAAAACCGAAGTTGATGGAAAAATTGATTTTACCTGCATTTACTCAAGAAAAGAAACTAGCTACCTAGTCACAGTCGTATATAAGGATACTATTTATAAATATACATAAATAAAAGTTTTAGTTCTGTACTTATACATAGTATCCGAGAGTGTATAGCGTATATATAATGCATATCTTCCAAATTATTATTTTCCTGAGTCAAATAAAAAAGAAAATACACACATAATTTTTTATTCGATCAAATTGACCTCACAAAATCTGATAGGATAAATTCACATGCATGCCAAATTGCCAATGTTCATTTGTTAAAGGTATTTTATAGAATGTACATACATTTATATGATGTGTAGACTTATGTATATGAGAACATTTTTGTTTAATATTGTTCCTAATTTCACGAGTAATTGATCGAATAATACATGGAATGTGGTAAGATAAAATACATAACTTCGATTAGCCTACATATTTCTATTGAGGTGCATTAGATTGAAAGTATAAAATGATCCCGAATTTAATAAATGTAATTAAAATACACTAGGTATGCATATATAAATTGTGCTTATTGTAATTACCTATATTTTTAAAAAAATATTGTCTTTCCGTTAATTAATACAAGCATCAAGTGACTCAAAATTTAGCTCTTTGACTATTATAAAAGTAAAGTCAATTAGTTCATTATACAATTTTTAAATAATAAGAAATACTTAAATAACTAGATGTGATTGTACAATGAAAACTTTATAACTGCTTTTATTTGTTTATTGTACTTGTACATGTAAACCTACATTAATAAAAATAATAGGTGCTCATTAATGCAACATACCTAATTGATATTTAGCTCTAAATAGCAAATTCTCTACTATGTATTGCTATTTGATATATGCTAAATAATAGGTGGCACAAATGTATTGCACCAAATTTTTAAATATGAATAACTTTTATTCCAATGAATAGAATTCAATGAAATTTGAAAGATAAATACCTTATTATATATATTAAACATATATTATGAATAACTAGTCATTATAAATCATTAATCCATTAAAACATTACTATAATAGAAGAGTATTGAAATATCACAAATCGGGCATCTAGAATGAATTCAGAGCTGGATGGTAGCTGCTCTCTCGTGCAAATTTAAACATAAGCGTTTCATATCATAAAATTTTATTTGCATATTACATTTAATTTACAGTAGTTAATATTATGCTTTATTATAAGCTAATTATGATAATTACCTAAGTTATAAGCAGCAGCGGATGTAATGTTTCTAGGAGGGAATTCAATTCATTCAAAATAGCCGTTTTGGGCTCTTTCAATACACTTGCATTATAGTTACATTTTTATGGATAATGACAAATTATTCATAATATATGTTTAATACATATAATTAGGTATTTATCTTTTAAATTTCATTGAATTCTATTCATTAGAATAAAAGTTATTCATATCTAAAGATTTGGTGCAATACATTTGCACCAGGTATTATATTGAAGAGTAAATACTTGATTTCTTGTAAGAAAAATATATTAATTTATATAGGTATGTTCGATGTCAATATATAGTATATGTATTGGCAATATTGGTATCAGTGTCGTATAAATATTTTGATTGTAATGATAATCTATCATTCTGAATAATCTGAACTTAAAAACTACACATCACAAATCTATGTATTTATACATATGTATTCTATGTATAATTTCTTTATGCACATACCTAATAATAGATAAACTATGATCTTCCGGATAAGGTAAGAGATAATCTGATAAATTCCAAACTATTCATACTTCATGTATATATATATCAGCACATCAACAGTGAAAATCTTGAAATTCCATAAACAGAATTTTTTTCAGCATATCTTGCTAACAAAACCCATTGTCATTGTGCACACATACAAGATATTTTTAAAATAAAACTTTAACGCATAGGCAATAGAAAATTGAGTCGGGAAAAGGAAGATGGAAAGTGAATATTGCATTGAAATCATAATATCAAAACGGCGAAGCAATATTCCATATTCTCTCATGGAGTCACGCGGATGCGGATGGGGAGAAACTTGGGTTTTCAATTCTTGAACAACAGAGCAAGTGAAGAGCAAATTTGAAGGAGCGTTGTTTGAGAAAAGAGAAATTTTCTTTTCTTTCCAAAGAGTTTCTTCTTCCATTTCTCTCCTTATTTTCTTTCTTCGAGGAAGGGCGTTGGTGGGATATTAATTATGAACCTTGGATTGATTTTACCTTCTGTTCTGTTCAGTTAATGAGAAGCGTTTCCTCTGCCCTTTCCAATTCACTATTAGAACTTGATTTGTCTCACCAAATGGCTCAGACCTCCACGACATTCACTGAATCTTATTGGCCTTGTTGGACTCCCATATTTCATTCACGACAGAGTTCAATTGGTTTGAAAATTACAGCTTTGGGATAAATAAGGCGGTTTTACCTTCAAGATGTTACAATTTGAGCATTTAGGCTTCTCTTAACCAGTTGAACTTTCCGGTTCAACTAGGGGTCTGAGCGAGGGAAGGAGGAGTTGGAGAGAGAGAAATGATGATTGTGTGATAGTGATGAAACGAGGAAAGTTTACGAGATGCCATCAACCACTGCGGCAGGGGATTGTACGGATCTCACTCAACGCCTTATCTGGTAATTGTCCACTCACATCTTCACATGATTCATTGAGAACCTTGTTAAATGGTTAATGGGCTCGGCAGAGAGTGCGAAGAACGTGGGAACGAGTGGCGCTTCAGGGGCCTTTCTCCATATTAGTATATAATTAAATCACAGGCAACTCCGGGAAGTGATCATATGTAAAGCGTCTAATTCCCTTAATGTACATCACTCGTTCCGACCTGCCAACTCCTCGCCCCGCCACGAGCCCTCCGAGGAACTCGTGCATTTTATATGCTCCCCACTCATTTCCTCTCCTCTGAGGTCTCTTTACCACCGAGGAGGATCCAACTCTCGGCGGTTCATCCTAGGCCGCTCATCATGGAACCAAACTGGCGAGAATGAGATTTAAACCATTCGGGTGTGCCTATCATTTGATTAGGCGCTTAAATCTCCCACCCTTCCATCGTTCCTCCCTGGGAATTCTTGCCAATCCGTCTCCGAGTGGCATTGGAATTTCCGATATCTTTCTTAAACGAGCCCGGAATCCAATTTGACTCTCACCTAATATCCCTTTTATCAATAATGGGGCTACACAATCTTCCCACTTTACTCATCGGAAAAAGTTACAAGGCATGAAATCTGCAAATGACTCAAGCTCCTTGTCAGCCTCCCCTTTTTATTAAATAAAAGGCGATAGTGCCGGGAAAGTAATTTATTTGATAAAAATTCAAATTGCTCTCAATTCTGATTTTTTTAGCTCAACCCCACCAGCGGCACGAAGAGATGGACCCAATAAAATCATACCCATATTTTAAAAGATCCCCTGGAGGAATTGAGAGTAAGAGTAAAATATTTTATGCTTCATAAAGTCACGGTCATAAGCATAAGCTTTACAATAGAAATGAGAGAGTAAAAGTCGACATAAAAACCAAAGTTCTTCTTTTTACCCCCCTTGTCTCTTTACTAGCCAGAAGAGGAAAATTCCAAATTCTCATCATGAAATGCCATTCCGTCTTTCCTCGACTTACCAAACATGAGAAATATTGTCATTTTTTCATACATAATATTCCTAAAACCACTTATATATTATTAAATAAACCATTCTATCAGATGTCATCCTCATAAATGATTACGTGAATCTATGTCAAATCTTATATTTGCTATGAAATCTCTTTCCTTTAAATATGCTTTCACTTTTTCACATAGTTGATAATTTATATCTCTTATAACAAGACCAGATCTGTACGACCAATTTAATAAACTAACTATTTATAAATCGAGAATATTTCATTAATTAAAGTTATTAGTCATCTTAATTATCTTTAAAAGGCATTTATAGTAATAAAGACATAAACATATAACTCTGGATAATTTTTATAGCTATGAATTTTGTTTTTCTTGATATTTTGTATACCTAAATACATATGAACAAATTTTTTTTTACTTTTACGAGCTTATAGGCAAGGGTAATGGCCAAGAATGAGTGAGACATAGAATTTAAAAACCCCATAAACATATACTTATATAAAAACTTGAAAGGACTATATTGAGAAAGTGATAGAAAAAGGGATAACTCTGTTCCAGACTCGATAGCAAGGTTGGACGGGGATGTCTGAGAGCAGAAAGCGTGGAGAGATCAAAACGCATTACATAACTCCTATATAATAAAAATTGAGCTAGAGCACATCATTCAGTTGACCTTTTGAATATGTATGTATATTCTCATTAGCTCTAGCTTTTGTTCAACTTTGATCCTATAGGCCTTAAAAGTAAAATGTAACCATGAAAGGATAGCCATTGTAACAGTCATTTCATCCACAAAGGAAATTAAAAACACATTAAACAAAAATTCATTATTCATACATGTTCTAAACAAAATTTGGGTGTTGTTTGATGATTTTCTTTGTAGTCTTTCATGGCTCAGTCTCAGCACGTGCCAGGTTTATTTACAAGTATAGGGTAGCCATTTAAATCATGAGCACTTGAAAGCAATAAAAATGCGTCGTTAATTAGCCAGTAGGTAGGTTAGCCATAGATAATATGAAATCTCCGTTTAATCATGAGGTTCGCATACTTTAAGTAATTGATACTTTCTCATCGATTAGAATTTCCTATATCTCGACGGATTTGTCATTCATTAGGAAGGTTTACAGAATCGTTATTCTTATAGTTACCATATCCTTATATATATCGTATAGATATAATGTTAGAGGCAATATAAATGCAAAATGAGACCCGTCCTGGCTCCAAATCCTCATCATCTCTCCTCTCTCATCTTTCATTTATAAACGAAATTTAGCCATTGCCATTACATCCAATGGAAGAATATTAACATGAACACACACTTGTTTTGCTATCCTTGTGAACGATAAAGTGTAAACTGGTCTAATAACGAAGACTGAAAGAATGAATATGAATTTTAGTGGCTTATTAAGCAAGAATATCTTATTTAGTAAAATTCTGAAATTCGTTTATTCGAAGTACAAATGTTTTTACAAAGTCATAGTAGTGAGAATAAAAATTTATGATTGCTGCTATTAGCACAAATGTAATTTATCTGACAGTTTATCAGGACATAAGAGACACATCGTAATGAGCTTAATTAATCATTTGATTGTTATTTTTGTAAACACCTTTTTACGACTTATAGGTTCTAATGACATCGTTAATTAAAACCCTACAAATAGGACAATGACCCTTTCCCTTTGCTCGCCAATACTCCATGGCGCACTGGAAGCACATACACATATGACCACATTGATAAAACACGCTGTCGATGGGACGCTCACAACAAGCCAAACACTCGACTGGAACGTTGTCGGGCTCCATAGGCGGAACGTCTTCACTCATCGCGGCTGCAGTCGAGTTCTTTAATATGGAAATGAGAATTAAACATGAATTATTAACAAGTCCAAATAAACTATTCCATGAGCTCTTCCAACTTACGTTCCATTCGTTGGCAACTGTTTCATTGTTCAAAGAATTGCTCAATAAATTTTGAGCTGAAAGACTTGGAGATGTATCAGGAAATAAAGAATCAAAATTGTCCAACTGGTTGTTTCCTAAAACCACAATAAAGTAAAAGCATTAATAAACATCAAGATAAATACTAAATAATTCATGAATTAAAAAAAATATAATTCTAATAATAAATTGTATGCGAGCTTAACTCCCCATGAACAAGCATATAATGGCGAGTGCAATGTAAGGAAGCGACATATAAATGTGAGCATCGTTTGTTAGTTGAATTATTGATAAGACAAGATACCATTAAAACTTGCTGAACTTGGGATCCTTCTATTTGGATCCACAGGGAGGGATATTTTCTTCACTGAATGCAAATCGAAGAATGCCCAGAGCGGGATTGAGGTGTCGACGTGCATTAAAACCGTTCCGAGGCCTCCATCCCGCGCGACGACCACTTCACCTGAACGACATTCAAAACATGAGCACAATCAAGTGTGAGAACAGAATAATTTTTTTACGTGAACAAATTGAAGAACATGCGGAGAAAGAATGAATAATTTACCTCCTGGTCTACATATGAGATTTACATACCTGCTTCAGAGACAGTGAAAGCAAGGGAGTCTCCCGCGTTGGCCGTACTTATGGCGTTCTTGTGCACAACCCAATACTCGAGTCTGTCTAGGAGGAGATCAGAGTTGTTGGGGAGTTGGTCTGGATGCAAGGAACCCGGACTGCAGGAGGTGAGTCCAAAGTCAAGAAGCGGCCCATTCGCGTTCCCGTCCACCATCTCCAACTATATAAATCTCTCTTTAATCTCCTTCTTCTCATGGCAATTTCTCCTCTTTATGCGCAAAAAGACCTTTATGAGTAATAATTCTCCAAGTTTAATAGGGCGAGACGTAAAGACAATATTGCAGCCGTGCGTGCCCTTCGTTGCTAAAGAGCGAGTCCCATTTAGAATTATATTATTTCCCTTTACTCTGAAAAATAATTAAAAATGAGTTTAGTTTTATTCCTCTTTGAAAATCCCATTCATGAGTGGAAAAATAAAAAAGGCGAACGTTAAACTTTTAATACCAGTTCCAGATTTAATTATAAAGTGATAATGAGATAACTAATTTTCTTAAGATGCTTGCATTCAAAATCATTTAAACAAGAATTATAATTGTCATATTTCTCATGAAATTCCAATCCAAGTAAAGACTCGAAAATAATTCCATATAATTTATGCATGTAGTTTTAATGAAATACAAGTTTGATTACCTGTGAAATTCTTGTTTATAAATATTGTTTTCTGGATAGAGACAGGTCAAGTCACTGAGCAAGTTCGTATAAGAAAGGAAAGGGGAAGTGTGAAGTCGCAATTCTTCTGTACTCTGGGACATTGTGGATGAAAGGCTTGAATGACGACGTGCATTATTCAAGTGAGCCTTGGGATCTGAAACACATTAGGATATGTGAAAGATTAGTTGCGAGATACGAGATTTGGCCTTTATTATACAAAAAAAATCCTTGTCCAAATCTTACCGACGAGTTCAATGGCAATTGTGTTCCCATAAATATCCATGAGAGCCCAAAGATCTTTGCGAGTATCGACTGAAAAATGAAATATAACATGCATAAGGATTAAGCAAAGACGTTTATCACCAAATCCCAAATACTTTCAACAAATTCTAATAAGTTAGTTATGAATCTCAAGAAGAAAAAATGTTTTAAGGCTCATGCAGAAATTCCCTCTATATGGAATTAACTTTTTACTGCCTAAGAATAAATATATACATAGTTATGATAAGTATGGATTTTGAAATTAAATTAAAAATAATTCAATTACATTAAATCACTCAAAATGCTCAATAAATTTGAAAAGTCAACGTACCTCCCGAGAAAAACACCGTTTTGTTCTCTTCGCCATTTATCCCAAAATATACTTCACCCGCTGAATTGACATAATAGTAAAGAATCGAATCTTTCTTCACGTGAATGTCATTAAATGCTTTTGCCCAGTATCCTTGTCTTGAGGTTAGATCTAAATGTTTGCAAATTTTGGTATACTAAAATCTATATTTTTTGAATAGGGATCTAAATAGAAATACAGTGTAAAACTTTTATGAGATAATTTGTCTTTTCATACCTGGACAAGCGTATCTTGGAAGGTTTGATCTTATGCTAGTGGGATCAACATTTGTAAATCCAAATCGAAGAACACCGCTCCAATTTGTCGAGACGTCGACGAATTTTACACACACCTATTAGGAATGTAAATATTTAAGAAATTCAGGGAACCAACTCACATTTTACATTTTACAATATAATTTGCTAAATTGAAAAATAATTATTTTAATCACGCAAATAAGGAAATATGTATGATAAGTAAATAAGTAAGTATGTAAGTATACTGCATACTTTTTCATTCACACGAATAGCACGATCAGAAAAGACGATTCCTTTACAAAAGCTATTTGATCGTCGAGCGACGCTTCCATTATGACTTAATTGAATATTTTCACCACATACTTGACTAAAGAATAAGGGCGGGTGGCCGGAGGACCTTGCACCTGAACCTGCAATTGACCAAAGAACAAATCAAGACTTTGCATATAGACTAAAAGTCTTAAAGACAAATAAGACTTATTTTAACTATTTAAACTAATCAATAATTCGGCGATAAGCATTCAAGCAATAAGGAATAATGAAGGGAATGCATAGTGTTAAGCATTTGAGATTTAATTTTGAGATAAATTCTTACTATTAGAATTGGCATCATGACTCTGATTCCCACCCATTACTTGAGCTCGTCAACGGTTTGAAATGTTTGATGAAAGATTTCAGATCAATTATATGTATTAAAATACACTTACTTAACTTAAATACAATAAATTGAGAATTAACACCAATATGATTTAAGAATCACGGTTAATTATAATAATGTATAATTACGTTGATTGCGTTTATATAAATATTACGATTTTAAAATAATCTTGAATTGGATTTGTACAAATTGTCAAATAAGGTTTAAAAATGACTTTTTGATTTAATGACTTGATTAGAAACTATAAGATAGTCTAGTACTAATTGTATAAAAAAGTAAATTTTAACAGGAATACTGAACGTTGACTATTAGTAGAATGCGACGAAGCTTCTGGATTCTTAAAGACAAGTCAGTTCTTAAACATCTGAGAGATCTGAGAGTAAACAAATAAATTTATATAAAGGAGATCGCATTTAAGTATAAAATAATTATTTTAATATTTACAGCGGCTTACTCGTGATTGACCACATTGTGCTTTCTAAAAGCGTTCTCACGGTTAAAATTCTGTAATATTGAATAAACGAAATAGGATTAATTATGCAAGTCCAAACAAGAATTTAATTCTTAGGAAATTATTGCCCTCGAGATTAACTCGGAAAGTGTTCAAATTAATTGTTTTTGAAATTATATTGAAAAAACATGTTACAAACTCAAAGTGGTTGTAGATGAATAATAAAATGATATAACTCAAAGATAATGATCAATAGAATATGGCACATACACGAATAATTATAATAAAATGTACTTACTAAGGTTTATCCAAAATTGATGGAATTAAAGAAGAAGAATTAAAAATAAACTAAAGAACAAATTCAAATAGAATTTGACAAATTAACTTAATTTATACTTAATTATAATTTGCAAATAATTCAGGAAGGATAATTAACAATTTTTGTTCCTTTTCAATAGGAAATGTATTTAGCTATTTAAAAATAAAAATAGTAGGAAAAAATATGATTCATTAGCCTGATTAAACTCTTATTTATTATTGGAATAAAAACATAAAAATGATATTTTTAAAAAGCTAATTGTCCAAATGTAAACATTTATTTTGATTATCAGTTGTTATAAGCTGTTTGATTTGGTCATCTACACTTTTATCTTTATTATATGTATATTTATCTTGAATATATACCCTATATATATATATATGCCTATATGTAGAAATAAGGAAGTATAAAAAGGATGTAAAATGTACATTGTTAAAATAAGAGAAATTATGTGATTTGATAATAATTGAAATCCTTACTTTCTGGTCTGGAACCAAGATGAGACATTAGGGAAGTCTAACTATGAACTTTAATTAAGGAACAATGAGATTCTTGAGACCTTATGGAATAAATAGCAACAAGGTACGCATTTCCAAATGAAACATTTTTAGTTTAATTTTTATTTAATTTTCAACTTCATCCCCTAATGTTCTGACATCTAGAACGTGGGAGTAAACCTTATGGCGCGCTTTGCCCCGAACCTCCACTTTGGATTGCTAGTTTGACTTTACTTTTTAACTCTCGTGGACTCACTCCCGTCAGTCTAGTTGTTCAAGCCGGTTAAAGCTCACTTTTAATCTTCGCTAGTTGAGTCAATGTAGACATTTAATTTCATAGATTATCTCAATTTGTAAGAAATTTTATGTAGATTATGCAATGATTTATATTTATTTCTTTTTTGAAATTGGTCTTTATATATTCTGTGAGTTAAGGGTTTGCCTGTACTATAATGAAAGATGACAATATTTTTTGTAAACAGATTTTGAAGGCTGATGGCACGAAGTAAAGTTACTACAAATTCATCGGGAGCCAAACAGGGTCAAGGAAAAAAGAAGCAAAAGGAGGACATTGACGAATTTGACCTTTCATTTCAATCAAGCAGGAGAAAAGGACAGACAAGTACAAGATTAGGAAGAAAAAATATGGAAGCTACTCAACAAAGCGATGGAAATAGATCTAGGTATCTTGAAAAATTGGCTATTCATTTATAATGAAATTATTTAATATGTAATGACCAAAATTTTAAATTGGAATTATAGATATGGCTATTCTGCTATGGTCATCCTACTCGTCTCTTTTGTATCGTATTATGCTTATATAGGCTATCTCGAAACAAGAATTTCTACTCCATTAGCAGAAGAAAAGGTATTGAGCTATTATGCTTAGGGTATTTTAATTATCTCTTATTGTTTTAAATTTTAATTGGTTTTGTTTTACTTTCTAATTTAGGTTGTTGACAAAGGTGGATTAGAAATTCCGGAGAGATTTTGGGGAAACTACAGGCCAGGAGTTTATTTAGGAATGAAACATCGGAGTGAAAATTCTCTTGCAGCTGGACTCATGTGGCTAATTCCTTCATTAAGAGATCAAGGAATGAGGTAAACTTGTATTAATATTAAAATGTCCTAAATTGAACATAAAAAATGACACTACATCTTTTTGTTAGTAAGAATTTCTAATTGTAAGTATCCATACATAATTTTTTCACCATGGATTTAGATCATTTAATTGCCAATATATAGACATGCTTGCCGCCAAGAGGATAATTTGGACAAATATGGCTGGATTGAACACGATGGAGTGAATTTTGGGATTCAAGAAATTTTCGACAATGGTTTTAAAATCACCACATCATTTGTGAAGAGAACTGGAGGGAATCATGGCGGAGATTGGAGCACCAGAATTTCTGTCGAGCCAGATCCATCTTCCAAGATGTCTGTTCCGGCTAAAGTAAGCTTTTTTATTTTAAAATTCATTACCTATATCATTTTTATTTGGTAAAATATTTACTGGTTTTTTAATCTTAGGAGACTTCTGACAACAAAGACCATGATGAGATTCTTCTTTCTTTCTACGTGGCATTGGAAAACGGTGTAATGGGAACGATAAGTCCAGAGGAAGATGATCATCCAGCTGCGTCTTCCCCTGCGTTGCACGGAAATACAAGTACACTTGGGAAATTTATCGTCAGGTTTATTAAAATTCCATTATTCAACAATTTTTTATAAGTTACAAATATTAATAAACTCTAATATAAGGAAAAATATTTAAATTTTTATTTACAAATAGGTTTTTAAGTGGGCCTGGGGTTTTAGAGTCTTCACGATTAGTCACGAAAATCGGCTCCTTGACAGATGTTCCAAATGTCGCATTAAATCATATTGTGCCAAAGCGTGTAAAGGGGAAATGGATTTACGCACTTAATGCTGAAAGTCAATTCAAATATTCAGGAGATCCAAATACATATATTTATATGGTGAGTTGCAGATATTTTAAAGCTGAATTACGCATTTACAAATGTGCAAATCCATTTTTAGATTCATGCCAAGGGGCCTATCACAATGGAAATCGTTTATGAGTCAGCTTCCTTCCATAACAGGCACTCTATGTTGGCAGGTCCAACATATGATGCAGTTTTAAAAAGCTACAGGTTCTAATTTCAATTTTTGAATTAACTTAATGCTAATGGTGCCACATGGGTGCATTATTTATGTATTTTATTTCAATTTTTTACAGTGACGAGTTTCACAAGAAATTTGAGAATACTTTTCATCTTAAAACCAAAGGATTTAACGAGAGCGGGATTCAATTTGCTGAAGCTGCACTTAGCAATCTCATCGGTGGCATTGGTCACTTTTATGGAGCGTCAAGAGTTCAGTCCGTTCATAATCAAGCTCCAGTTCCTTATTGGCCAGCTAGTCTCTACTCGGCGGTTCCTTCCAGAAGTTTCTTCCCACGTGGGTTTTTGTGGGACGAAGGCTTTCATCTCTTACTCATTAATAAATGGGATCCAGAGATTTCTCTTGACATTATTGCCCATTGGCTGGATCTCATGAATACCGAAGGTTGGATTCCGAGAGAACAGATCTTGGGGAAAGAAGCCTTGAGTCGAGTACCAGAAGAGTACGTTGTGCAGAAAAATGACGTGGCGAACCCACCGACTCTCATCCTTGCCTTCCATGACCTCATGCACATGCACAAAGAATGGCTCTTAACTTATCATCGAAGAACCTTGGCGAGGATTTGGCCGCGACTCACCGCTTGGTTTCATTGGCTTAATCGAACTCAAGGTGGCCAAGGACTTTCTTATAGGTATAACTTTTTTATTTATATTTATTCACATTGAACTATTTTATTTATTTCCAACATTTGTCATTTTAAATTGTAATGAATTTTCTTATGCAAATTGACCATTCATTTCAAAAGTGATTAATGACCAAGTGCTTTGTAGATGGAGAGGACGTAACGAAACGACCCAAAGAGAATTAAATCCAAAAACCATGGCCTCCGGTCTCGATGATTATCCTCGGGCTTCACGCCCTTCGGACTCGGAGCGTCATCTCGATCTCCGGTGTTGGATGACTCTGGCATCGAAAGCAATGGCCGAACTCGCCGATCTCCTCGGATATGATTCTTCAAAGTACGAAGCGAGCTACGAGGCCCTAATGGACCAAAACTCTTTAGACAGCCAACACTGGTCCAACGAGCTGAAGGCCTATGCCGATTACGGCCTTCACTCAGAGAAGGTTGTGCTTAAGGACACGTTTGGCCCGGGGAATACGCAAGGTCATCACGGTCAACGGGAAAAAGTTCGCGTGGAGCTTTCCCCGCCGAAATACGGATTTGTCAATAGCTTTGGCTATGTGAGCTTGTTTCCCATGCTTCTCGAGATCCTCGACCCTGACTCGGAGAAGCTCATGATCACAGTTGATCACTTGAACAACACTCGGCTCCTTTGGACTCCTTACGGGCTGAGGTCTTTGGCCGCCTCGGCGCCCCTGTACAATACGCGTAACACGGAACATGATCCTCCTTATTGGAGAGGAGCCATTTGGATCAACATCAACTTTCTCACACTCAAGTCTTTGAAAAAGTATTCAGAAGCCGGTGGGAGGGTTGCCCCTGTTGCGCTCAACATTTACAAAAAACTCCGAACGAACGTGATCAAAAACATGATGGCCCAGTACAAGAAAACGGGATTCATTTGGGAGCAATTTAGTGACGTGACGGGGGAAGGGAAAGGATGTCGACCTTTCACCGGCTGGTCCTCGCTCGTTGTTCTCATCATGTCAGAAGAATATTGAGTTTTCCTCAAGTTCAACTCTTCCTATTTATTATTGTTTCTTATTTTGAACTGTGATCAGAAATAATAATTTATTCCATTCACACCACTTCAAATGCTTTACTTACAAATGTCTATGAATATTATTCATTGGCAATGTTGTTTGATGATGCGTGAAATCCTAGAAAAAATGTTGTTCATCCATTCATACATATTACAAATATATGTTTAATTTGTACTTTCATACAGTGTAAAACTGTTTATTGATATTTGAGGATGACAGATAAAGAGACGTAAAACCAAAAATTAAATTCATGAACGTAGCTCATAAGTAAGATGAAATAAGTAAAATAAATATAAGATTAATATAATTAATTCATAACTAATAACGAGATTATACTAATATATAAATACTTGTCATGAGAATACCATTATAATAGGTAGATTAGCCTTCAATTAGCGTTGTGACGAAGCTGTGTAAATTACATAAATCTCTGTGCGCATTTGTTATAACTTAATTTGTGTATAACTATTTGGTAATTATGTGAATTTTATAAGGGAGATCGCGTAGATAATTTGCAGGACGAATATGCGTGATAGATAATACAAGATTCTTACAAACTCAATGTTAGGTATTCTTTAAATTAACCAGTCAATATCTTTAATTAGATATGTATATTAAATTTAAAATAACTTTAGAAACTTCAAATATTTTCACTTTCATACAAAGTGTACATAAGAACGAACATGGAAGTTTAAATATTAAAGATAATAACTTGTTACTTGTTTATTTGTAAATTTTAAATGCTGACGGCACTGTTTTTAATGTTCTCTTTACAAAATACATTAAGTTAAATTCATTGTACTATAATAGTGCAAATATTTATTCAAGATTTGTTAGATGAGGCTTAAAATAAATGATCTCTGAAGAAATTGATAATTTTATTCCAATACACTTACATCCTATACAAAGGTATCAAATATATTTAAAGATTACAAAGCAATAATTTTATGGAAACGATTGAAATTATAAAAGTTTTCGGCATTTAAAGGATAATTCATTTCTAAATAAGATCTTGCCTACCTTTTCATAATTAGTAATTTACGAAAAAATTTGATAAAGTTTGAAATTGAGCAGCAAATGCACCAATTCAAATTATAATTACATTAAAAAAATGTTTTGAATAATTCTACAGTTATTTTTTTATTCAATTATTATTTCGTAATTCCAGAAATAGTCAACCTATAAATTAAGAAAAAATCAAGTATATCGATGCCTACCATAAAAATGTCCAATACCTCTTTAATTTTTGATAACATTGGAAAAAATAATGAACATTACTTTTATGATCAGATTGCAAAGAAATATTCTAGTAGAAACTGTTCTTTAAAGAATATTATAATATTAATAAGTTATAAAACTTGGAAACACACACGCAGTGAAATACATAGAACCATACAATTATGGAGACATTCGCAAATTAAAAAGTTTTTCGATGAACAGCTCTTTGTCCTTCTTCTTCGTACTCCTTTTTGGACACCCACATCTTTTTGAATGTGTCGAGTGAAGCGAGAATGGATCCTCCAATCCAAGTCGAGTAAAGTCGTTCTTGAGGAGCCGAAATCTAAAAATTTTAATGAACTTTTGATACAATACTCTAATTAGGGGTAAATTATTTTAATTATTTGCAAAAAAATAAAATTTTTAATAACATACTTTGGTATCATTCATTACACCTAAAGAACTCAATCAATTTAATTGCAAAAAATCACCTTTATCTTAACATCTTTTGGTGCAAGCTTTCTCATTTCAGCTAAAAGTCGATCTCCAAAACACTAAAATAATAATTATATAATGATCCGAATTCTCTATCAAAATTATTTTTTATAAAAATGAATCAAGGAAATTTACCCGAAATAAGGTTGAGCCACCAGAAAGGACAATGTTTTGATAGAGAATTGTACGAAGGTCCATATCCGATTTTTTAATTGCATAAAGAAGAACCTCATGTAATCCTTCACATTCCTCACCAATGAGATCTGGTCTGAAGAGCACTTCTGGAGCACGGTATCGAGCAGGACCAATCTAAAAGAAAATGTTCAAATGAGAAAAATGGTCATTAAAATGTTTAAAGATAATTATCGTTTTTCAAGATGATTAAGTTGAATATGGGTGGAATAATGGAATCTCACATCTAAGGAGCTTCCATCTGGAAGTTTGTAGATCCGTTTTTCCGAATCTCCTACTTCGTCTCGCGTGGGAGTTGCTGATAGGAAGCATTCTCTTTCTTTGATAGTCCTTACAATTTCGAACTCAGAGGACGTACGGAAACTGACACCTTCTTTTCTCAACAGGAGTCTGAAAGAAAAAGATGATGCATCTTCTCTAATTTTTTACAGGGATCAAAATTTCAAAATAAAATACTAGTGTCCTTTGAATAAGCAATTCATACCTCAAATATCTTGTAACGTCTCGTCCTGCAATGTCAGCTCTCATGATGCTATGTGGCAAAGCAAAGCCTTCATAAATTGGGACGGCATGAGTTACACCGTCGCCAGAATCGAGAACAACTCCCGTGGTTCTCCCAGTTGCATACCTTTATAATTTAAATCTAAATCTCTAATTGTTTATAATTAACATTTAATTAAGGTAAAAATTTACAGGCTCAGGACAGCTTGCATCGAGATAAACAGGGCAGGTGCATTTAACGTTTCAAAAAATACTTCCGCTGACTTTTCCCTGTTTTTCCTGGGATTGAGAGGCGCTTCAGTTAAAAGGACAGGATGCTGTTTCACAATTAATTTATTAATTATCAATACCTTTTTTGATTTTGTTTTAAATTTGAATTAAATTTAAGAAATGAACCTCCTCCGAACTAGTGTGCAACTGTTCTTTGCTATAAATGTATTGCCAAATTCTTTCCATGTCGTTCCATTCGGTGACAATACCATGTTCCATTGGATATTTAATTGCTAATAATCCTCTGTGCTCTTCAGCTTTTGGACCAATGAACAACTCCCCTTCCAAAGCTCCTGCCATAACACGAACATGTTTTGGTCGCCCAATACTATTAAAAAATAAAAATTTTAAGTAATATTTGATTAACGGTCATTAAACGTCTTGCAACTGATGAAAACCCAAAGGGTAAGGATCAATTAGAAGGACAGACGGGTTGGAACACACCTTGAAATTACTAAACTTTTAATATAAAAGAATTTCATTAATTAAGTTCAAATTGACAACTTACTAATTAGGGAAATGAGATTTTGGAATTTGATCACCGGCAAAACCAGCCTTGATGACACCCGAACCCTAAAAAGAATTTAAAAAAAGAAATAAAAACCAGATAAATAAATTCGTAAGATTAGAATTAAATTTTTGCTTTAATGAATGCAATAAGAGAAACTGACATTATCAATGACGACGGGTTGATTCACTAAATCCATTGTGAAGGTAAAATATTAATACTTCCGTTTGTAATTACAAATTTAAGTCTAACAAATGGACATTTGGTCGCCGAATGATTCACTTTAACTGAAGAGTAAAGAAATCAAATGCTGTTGAATTCAAATCTTGCATGAGAGAAGAGAAGAAACCCTTTGATCATTTTTGAGCCACAAGATGGTTTTGCTTGTAGCGTTATATAAATACATACAAGTTTGTATATTTTACTTGCATTGCATAGTAGAAATTCATTGTAATTGTAAAATTACCTATGTTCATAATACTTTTTTTAAATATCTTTGTGTGTGCATATATGAATGTAACGTGTATGGAATGGAATGAATATGGGTAATCTAAATATTATTATCAATTTGTCTTATAGCAAACTTGCGAGTCTTGGCATATACATATGAAATAATACTGTTGAAAGAAGGAATTTGATATTTTAAGTATATTTATGACTCTTGAATGTTTTTGTATAATTCGATGTAAGATTAAAATAATAAAGTCCAATCGATTACAGAGAAATTTTGCAAGATATACATTTGATGATACGAAGAAAATTATAAAGCACATAGAGTTAAAAAATTATTTATTTCTTATACCTATGATGTATACATTTTGGTAGTTGCGAAATTACAACTAAAAATGGTACAAACAAGCCTTTCACATCACATACAAGAGTAAAAATTTTAGGTTTTTATAAAACAACGAGGTCGATATTACATATTTAACTAAAAGTAAATAATAAAAAACATACACAAAAATTCAGACTCCGGAATGTTGCCGTCATTGAAATAATATTTAGCCTGCCGTTTTTATTTTAGAATGAGAATTGCGAGATGAGAATACATAAAAAAGGACTTATGTATTGACAAACCTCAAGATATATTCCTAGTAACTTAAGATATAAAATAATGATATATAATTCTCTCGACCCTTCGCCAGTGTTGATTGAGTTGAGTAAATACTTAAGCTCCTATGGAGCTCTCCTTCAAGAATCGGTTCATTTGGTCAAAGACCGATTTCCAGAGTATCAGTATACAAGTCAAAATGCTCCTTTGGAGAAGGGATATCTCCCATCAAAAACGAGTCGAATATACTTTCAAAGAAAAGGAATGATTCAAAGGTAATTTTGTATGTAACGAGGTTAGGAAACTGTTTAATGAGATAATTATTTAGTTGAGTGTCTCTTCTCTTTGGTGGCCGGTGGGAGTCGACTGAACTTCTTGAATTGAGAGAAAGTATACTTGATCATACTTCTGACTCTCCACTCCGAAGAACGTTTTAATTAACTTTGACAATGTAAATTTAGTCGCTCCAGGCCGCAGCTACTAGAAGAGATCTTCAAGTTAAGTCTTCCTCTCGAGCTCCTCGAGGAGAGAGGAAGACATTGAGGGATCTAGACGTCAGGATGCTTCAGGGGAATATTATTGATGAAAGGCTCACTCCACATCGTTCTCAGGTCTCCCTAGAAAACACAATTTCAATTCTTATTAACCCCGCAATGACATTAAATTGACAATTATCAATTATATCCGATATTGTTTTTCATATTTGTATTTGTATGTTGAAGCTAGAGAATAAAAATAATTTCCTTGCCTTCAGGTAAGCCATGGTAAGGAGCGGCAGGAGCGTGAAAGGGACCAAGTAGAGAAGGGCTGGCTGAGCTGCCTTGAAGAACTCTGACGAAACCGTGGCAGTGAGGAGCCCAAGAAAATATCCGATCAGAGAGCAGTGGAAATAACTGACAAGAGAGACAATTATATTAAATGGCTCTTTCACCCTTAGAATTACTCTCTAACCTGATTCTGCTCAAGTGAGTCGAGGAGGGCACATCAGTCAAATGAATAGCCTGAGATTTCTTATAAGCGTCGTAGCGGAGTACAAAACAAAGGAGGAGTCCTGGCATAACCTACATACAATTCCAACAATTAACTTTTCTGTCGGGCAAACAAGGCTGGGGAAATTGAATTCAAAATCCCTTCACTCACAATGTCTCCTAGTCCCAACATGGAGAAATGTCCTGTGGTGTAAATACTAGGAAACACAAGCTTGCCGGGTAGAGAGAGCTTCGGAGCTTCTCTCACCATCCCTCCTAAATGAAGCTTCCGAGCCACGACGCCCATTGGGTTCTCCGCGGGTCTGGTAGCGACCTACAAAGAACAAACAAAACAATTACAACTCAATTCCCTTACCCTTCCAATGCCAATCTCAAAAAACATTTTATACTTACTTTCACCATTACGTTCGCGTTAAACAAATACGATGAGAAGAAGACCCAGAATACGTCATAAATGAGGAGCCCGGTGAGGAGAAGCGTTGATACTTTAAGACTAGGGAGACGGACGAATGCGATAAATGCGACGCAGAGACCCATGCCCATTGCTATTAAAATTAAAAAAATATATATGCATGTATGAATATCTTGTCTTTTTATGATTTTTGGTCTTTAAAATTCTTATTGAAACAATCTGTTTATGATCATCTCACCGTCCATAAGAAGCCAATGGCCGGTCAGAACCCAAATACAAACTATTGTGATTGAAAGAGAAAACGACATTAACTCGGCTCCTGTGAAACGCCCACAGATTCCAAAAGATATCCTGCTTGGAATGAAATTATAAATTAGAATTATCAATTAGAAACTGATATGGTAAATAAATACATTCGTAATTTTTTCATATAAATGTCTTTCAAAATAGCAAATAATTGATAGATGTATGTATAATAATACTTGTTCCCAGAAGAGCAGGGTCGAATAATGTATTGACACATTGGTAAAAGTAAAAAGGCTAGTGCTATTGTAGCAATCACTGAAAAGGAAAATTGTTCAATCAATTAGTACAATTGACAATTACCTGATATAAATGGTAAAAAAGAAATAATATTTTATATTATAATTCACTCACCTGCTGTACAAATAGCGAACAGCATTTGCATCGAATCAAAGAAGAAAAACATTATAAGTAGAGAGATAGAAGCTCCAAGGGGTAAACAAAGAGCCTGCATGGTATCCAGCGTTTGAACATCTAAATATTAAAGGAAACTCATTAGCTCACCAATTTACAAATCGGGACTCATACATGATGAAAAATGTGTTTAAATTAATATTTAATGTAACATTTTTCTGAGTCCTCACTTGATTCACTATTTGATAATCCGGTTAATTTGGAAAGTTCTTTTTCTCTTTCTCTTTCCCGAGCTTCTTGTTCCATGTTTAGAGATCTACAATTAGAATATTAAAAACAAAGAGTTCATAATCAGGGTAGGCAAGATTGATTTTTTGGTTTTTCAGTTTAAACTAGTCTTTTGCTAATTGAAATTGAGCAAAAAACTGCCTAGCTTTTTGATTTTTGGTTTTAACTAAGAAACTAGAGTATCATGAGGCAATGTATAGATGAGTAAAATAATCAATCTTATACTAAACTTAACGTTAATTTTTAACGTTAATTATAATAATTTGAATGATAATTGTTAATTTAATAGAAATTAAAAAGGTAACATTAAATGTATATGCGGAACTAATATTAGCAAAAAGCAATTAGCAAAAAGCTAAAAACTAGTTTAAATCAAAAAACTTCATCATGCTAACAAAAAACTGGTTTTTTGCCTACCCTGTTCGTAATTAGACCATTAGAAATCACATGAATATGAAATGAAAATATGGTTTATTCATTACCTGAAACTTCCATACACAATCAGTAAAATTGAAATCAAAAATGTAGACACTCTTGATGAATCCATTATAGTATAGGCCCTGAAACAAGAAAGTTAGAAATTAATACAAAAATACCCATTTAGATAATTTGTTGAAGTTGAGTAGTATCATAAAAATGAAACATCTAATTGTTTTTACATTTTTCTTGAGAAATCTACATATAATTAAATTTTTTGATAAGAGTCCTTACCATTGATAATCGCTTGTGGCTCTCATTGTCAAAACAAAGTTAAAAAAACGAAAAAGATTAAACGACGAATTTAGTTAATAGCCAGTAGTAGTTAGTAAATCTTCGAACGCATAAACTTGAAATTGTAGAAAATTAGAAAAATTAGCCGAGATTTCTCATATCCAATCTGCTTTCACCTAAAAAAACATTTAAGTTAATACAGATTCACAACTATAAATCAGACAATGGGAGTTACTCAAAACAAATACAATTAAAAATTACCATGAAAATGTCTATAATATAAAACTAGAATATTTTTAATTAATAGCATCCAGTATGACAATATCATTTAATGTTTAATGAAAATCTAGTTAGGAATACAAAATATCTACTATTTAGATGCATTTTCCACAATTTTCAAGTTGTTTCATAAGTTCCCAACTGTGCGTTTCGTTGTTCAATAAACCACCAAGAAAAATTGTTTTAAAATAGCAATTTACGAGAGGAATTATCCTGGATCGATAAGACATTGAAACTATAATAGGTAGACAAGGTACTTTTCTTTGTTCTCCAAATATTACCGAAAAAGAAGGCTCGTGTGTTTGGTTAGCTCCAGTTTATGGAAAGAGAAAGGAAAACAATAAACCCGGGAAATTACTTTTTGAGTTTATGGGATGAAAAATACATTCGTTCGACCAAGCTTTATTTTTCCAGAAACAGTCGTAATATGACTCATAAAATAGGAATGGCAACAAAAAAATTCTTGAATTGTCTCTATTGATTAGAACGCTTTTCTCATCGATTAAGATATAAATTATAATTTCGAAAAATTCCTTTTAGAATATAACCCCACTATCAGTTTTTATAAAAGAGTAAAAATAGATGGAATCCTTTTTAAATTTTTTCAGTGTTAGTTGAATTTAGTAACAAATCTTATATTATTTATATATTAACCCATAAACATTTACTATTATTATTAAAAAAGACAAGACGAGTTTGAATTTTGATAAATACACATTTACTTAAGCTATTTCTAATCTACCTCGAGATATGAAACATATTTTAATCAAAAATCGAATCAAATATCAAATGCGACATTATTATTTGTCTGTATATTATTAATATAACCAATCGTATCTTTTAAAAATGAGAAGAGAAAACCGGAAGAGACAATTGATTAATATCCTTTAAAATTTAATAAAGCGCTGAATATATAAAAAACCTTTACTTGTTATCTTGCAATTAATGGAAATTTGAATTTACATTATAATAATTGTTTTAGAAACTTTAACTAACTTTTGAGTCTTTGAACTTGAATGATCCCAGCACAAACTTTAAAAGTAAACTAAAGAGTCAAAATACATTGGTATTAAGATATTTTTCAATATTATACAAAGGTGAAATTTGAATTTTTGATCTCGAATGTTTTATTGCCCTTTGAAAAAATTATCACTTGAGTATTCTCATATGTACTTACTAGTAAGTATTATCGATTACACTTATTTAATAGGTATCTCTTGAGTGCATTGAGTTTATGTTCGTTTGTTTTGTGCTTATTTGTTTGACTATTTAAGTATTTATGATTATGATATTAATTTAGTGTTATCAGTCATTATTTATTAAAGTTCAATAATATGACTTTCAGTAATTGTGCATTAGATAAGATAACAAACTTTAACAAAGTCACTTTTGCTCAAAACTTAAGTACCTTGTACATCGTGTAAAACTCAAGAGGTCAAGCACATCTGAGGAGAATGACTCCCCTTTTTATTATTGTTTTTATATAGATAATATATATCTATATTTTCTTGTTATGCACTAATTGTACATTTACGGGAAAGTACGATTTGTAAAATAACATGTTGAGGAAATGAATACTCCTTGATGAACCTCATTTGACTTCATGACCTGATCTAGAACTAAAACCAAGAAATATTGAACGGAACTTCTATAGACCTCGACCTTTTCCTCAGTCTTCTTTTAAAATAAACTTACTAATAGGTATCGAACGAAAAAGCTATTAGGGAAGAATCCATTATGTATGTTTAATGACTCTAATATTACTCTCAAGTTTAACGAACTTGGTAAGTGTGAAAATGAAAGCTCACCTGGAGGACATTGCTTCCCGATTAAAGCCTCTCGTTGCGAAATTAAACAGAGCCGTCCATTTATTAAAGTATATATTTTCGATATTTGTTCACTTTTCAAAATTGTAAAAAAATATAAAAACTAGCAGAAAGTATCACTGATTAAAAATGAGATGTGCATATTGTTCTTCACCGGTTAATTAGCTTAGTCGGACTATTTGGACTTCAATTAGAACGATGAATATGAGTGAGGTTCTGGGAATTCTCCTCTCATCTCGACCAAGTGAAATCAAAGAACTGTCGAGGAAGAGCGAGCAGTAAAACTCCTCTATACATAATACTCCAATCGGGTATCCTCGAGGTCAAAGAGCGTAGATAGTGGATTTGGCGAGAACAACTGGGGCTTCCCTGACACGATCGGGCATTTCGCAAGGGGGACTACAACAATGGCCAATGTAGCAGAGGGTGATGATGGGTGTCTTCAAATTGGGCCAGTCCAATTACTCCGTTAAAAGGTCTCAATGAGGTCTCCCGTTGAGTCTCTTCCCCTCTCACCCCAACTTGAGGAGAAATGGACCTCAGTGTCTCTCAAACTCCAGACTCCCAACAGGAGAAGTGGGAATGAAGAAACCCGACGAATCCCTCCCGAGTCCTCTTTTCCTCTCGTCTCACTTGCGGGATCTTGTCCGTCCTCCCGACTCCAAGAGATACGGTGAACTACTAATAACAGTAGAAGAGAGGAATACAGAGCAGAAGAGAAACTCTCTTCGAATCTCTCAACAGCGTCATCTTCTGCTCGCTCCCAGCTCTCCTCTCCTTCAATCGATTTCACCTCGACCACTCTTCCTCGTCGTACCTGTCGGATCCTCCTTTCCCATGTTCGAGATGGCTCGAAACTCCCCAACTTCCAGGTAGACCACCACGAGTACCTGCAAGTCCAACCACTCATCATCTTCTATGGACCACTCGAATCTACAACTGAACTTGATAACGTTCCTTTTCCCACTTCCGTACTTTAAATACAAAAAACCTGGATGACACCACACGATGAACAGAGAAGAGACTCCAAGAGTTTTATGTAGCTCAATGATCTATTTAACACATCACATTCTAATTGCATTCTGTAATTATTGCATGGAGTTTGGTACCTACTACCTAAATAGGTATGTATGTGAATACTCAATTGCTTGATACATATTTAAAAATACATACTACATACAATGTATGTAATATTTAAATAATTACAAGGAGTTTTCTAATCGTCGACACTGGCTTTGGGGCAAATTCAGATCTCTAAATTAGGTAGAAATACGAGGAAAGAGGAACTAATATATTGCTAGATAAACTTTATTATTTATGAGTTTGTCCGTTTATCAATTATGTTTATGTGACAATACAGTTGTTTTAGACATCATCTTTTCCTTGTAGGGATTACTATGATTTTATTAGGTGATTTTCATCAATAGGATATGTGAAATTCATGATATATTTTACATATAGAAGAAATTCATATTGGAGAAATGACTCGTAAGAGAAATTAAGGGATACATTGGGTAAAAACATTTAAAAAATAATATTACCTGTATGTAATTTGAACTTTGGTACTTATATTGATTGGAGGTACTGTGCAGGTTTTAGGAAAATTTGGTTATTGGATCTGTTGTTGGAGAATGAGCTAATAAAATAATAATTCCCGCACGCCTCCTTTCACCATTATATGTATTATGAAACCCGAGACTCCACCTTTATTGAATTTCCAGAGAATATAATCAAAATTTAATTCAAAAATTAGTTCGTACAGCTTTATTAACTTTTAAGAAAATTAAACTTGATGGTTATGAGATGAGATCACGAGATATGCAATACCTACCTTATTAGTGTATATACATATACATAGGTATATGTAGGTATAGATTGTCAGAGTATTTAGTACTAGTACTACATACTTACATGTACATAAGTACTACCTTAATGAAAACAGTCACTGTCACTTCCTGTATCCATTTCGACATGCCCAAGTATGAAACTGTACTAAAATCTATATTTTCAGGTCGATAGGGTTCTTCATATTTAATAACTTGAGGAATTATGCATTTTTGTGCGTAGAAGAAGGAGAGCCATTAATCTCGAATATCTTTTTTATTTCATAACTATTCATTTGAAAGATTTTTTTCTAAGATTCGTCGCACGCTTTCGAAGGTTTCTTTTCAAATTCAAAATTCTTTTATTCCTTTTATTATTACATACCTGTATATCTACTTGTATAGAATGATGTGATTATTTAGTAGGCCCTACATATATGACGACACTTGTTTCATGGTCTCAGAGACATATAAGGGATTTTGAATTACAATGTTAAGGGGGGGTAAAAGGATAAAACACATGATAATACAGGCTTCCACCTTTCTTTAATAATAAACTTTTAGAGATTCTCTTTATTCTCTTTAAATTATCTCACTGTACTACATTATTTAATAATTTGATTTTGTTTGTATTTAATTATTAAGACAGTAATTATTTAATACACAATGATAGAATTTATAAGTTTAAATATTTTAGAAAATAGTCGTTTCCATTTTCATGGGTGAGAAATATTAGGGGATAAAAGATAAAACATTCGCTAAAAACAATCGTGTGTAATCTTATGTATTTTATGTTTTGGGCACAATAGAGTTTTATTTCAGGCCGTAAAACTTAATGTTTTTTCGTTATAAAGATATAGGAATCATTTGAATAGTAAAAATACACGAATTGACCAGTTGACATAAAACTCCTTTGGTTCCTTAGAGTATTTCACTTAAAAATTTACGAGTTTACTCGTTTAAATGCTTGAATATATTCAGAATATTCATAATTTTTTTAACTTATCTTTAACTGCCTTATTTGTTGATTAGAAAGAATAGCACACGGATATACTAAAAATTTACTAACATATCTATAAATGAAAATACCAGGCATACTCTAATAGGTGTGTGCTTTAATTGTGATTTCCTTTGATATGTTTTTTTAAATGTTTTTTAATTTAGTGCATTTGTTATGTACATCTTCCAATCTCTTACTAAATAATATTAATGATGTAATATATAGATACGAATGCATATATCATAGGTAGTTCATATATTCATTTGAATGACCTTAAATTGAATCATTCGAATCATTAGTTTAAAAGGGATTAATAGGGATAACGAGAAAAATCAATTTAATATTTATAAATCAGTAATTACATAGAATCTTCTCTACATATTTTCATATCATTAATAATGAATGAATTTCTTTTTGCAAAAGTTTTATCTACAACTAAAGGCAGAGGAATGGGAAAAATAATACTTAAATAAACAAAAAGAAACAAGGGGGTGTAAATATGAAATATTGAAATACTTACTATTACTACTAATACTATGCATAAAAGTTTACTACAAGAAAGTTGATACATATATTAATAAGTACCTACTGATACACCTTAGATGCTCTCTTGTAGGAGTCGCTATCTCTTTCATAGATAGGTATTCAGGTAAATGAAAGCCGACACCCATTGTGTGCGCGTTTGAGACTTCCATGTCGTGAATTGAGGCGAAATATGTTATGAAATGTGGTAAGTACCTACCCAACTAGGTAGTACGATACACAAAGGAGACTATCGTGACATTAAAATGAAAATTTGCATAGAATTTTTGTTTTTAATTTGGTTATGCGGTTTGAAGTTCACGGAAATGACTAGAACAATTTGATTATTAAAGTTAAAATTTCCAAATACTAATGAATGCATACTTATTTTAATGCATGTATTTGTATTTCATCTATACATACACATACATGGGGAAAATTAAGTAAATATTGGTATTCTTAATAGGCATTTAAGTTCAAGTAATACGGAAGAAGGTATTCGGGTATTCATAATATCCCTACAGATATTCATGTAATATACATTTTATACGAACGTACACGTGTATTATATAACATATCGATCAAAAAAAATATATACAGAATCACGACAAAAATTGCGGAATTAACTCTTCGGGTCAAATTCATAAATTGTTTTCTTCTTATTATTAAAAATATAAGTGAGTATTGGGTTTGTTTTCCCATGAGCTAATGGCTCTTGCTGCCCCACTATCACTTGTATTTAATTATTTTAATTCTTAAATGCTCATCCTTTTATATTGTCCAATTTAATTTTGAACAAATTCACACTTGATGATAACTTTATATCTTTCGGTAGAGAATTCCATTCACTTATTACTCACTGAGTAAAAAAAACTTGTTGTTATGCATAAACTGAAGAAAAAATCTAACATGAATCCAACAGATTTTATGGTGTGTATAATAGTTACTTTTAACCCTACATGATTTTCACTGAAACATGTCAGACGAATTGACAAATATAAAAAATACATTTTGTGTAAGTACATATATTGTATGGTATAAAAATCTAGCGGAGTATATGCAATTTTATAAAGAATTGAAAATAGTTCTTTATTCCTACTTTATATAAAAAAAATATATATATAAATATAAGTATTATATGCAATAAGCAGGAATACTTATATAAAAGTCTGGCTATTATGATATATAATAGCGAAATATGATATTTTTATTTTATTTTATTTAGAAGAAATATTCTATACGAATAGACGAGCACTTTGTGTTTTCTCTCAAGGGGAATAGAGAGAAGATTGAGAGCTTTTTGAGAAATCTCTCATCCTCCATCGACTCTAAACCTTGGAAACATTCATATAAATACATGTAAAATTTTATCCAAAAGTCAAGAGTCAGCCAGGCTTGATGGGAAGCGAATGTGAGGATTGTGTCGAGAAAAAAGGAAATTGAGCAGAGATCATTATGAGAGATGCTCTTATTCAGGCTCTCGAAAAGATCACTGTTTGTTTTTTATACATATACTTAGCTTGTATTCTAGTTCCTCTCCGGCTTTTTCAACTCGGGTGACATTCGGAAGAACGAAGGGAAAAGTTAATGGGGTTTGAAAAGGAAAAATATTAAAAATTGAAAAAGCCTTGCTTCAGTTGCTTCACATCTCATTGTGAGTTTGGCAGTTGGACCATTGCGCCGGAGTCTCTTTTTATGTAAAAGGGTGATTTGAAGGCTTTAGGATTTCCCAAGCTCACATTCTATGGATTCACACAAAATGAATTTTTTGATCTTCTGGGACTCGGAGCTCGGCGAAAGGCGCTGACAGGGCATTCGGTTCATTGGGACGGGATAGAGAGCTAGACGATCCACACCGGAGCAACACAGATACTCCAATATTAAATAGTTTAGGCAAGAATATTAGCATTTTGCACTACAACACTCCATAAGAACACCTACATTACGTAGCAACATAGAGTAGTACAGGGTTTTTGCACCTCCACAAGGAAGCGAGAGTGGGTGAGGGAAGTCCAATCGCCCCGGAAAAGCAGGAGGAGCTCCACTTTCTCTCTCTAGTCAGTCCTCTAAGAAATCCGAACATTCGTCTCACCTCCGTAGGAGAGAGACGAAGAGAACTCCTCTGTAGTTGCTCCTGATCATCATGTTGAGAAAGGCGTCGAGGGTCCTCGTAAACAGGGATCCTCCTTCTTGCACTTGTCGCTCTTCAACAGTCTCAACTTTACCTTGCTAAGTACCAATAAGGCTAAGCTACGCAATTTCAAACTCAGTCTGGTGAATACAAGTACATATTACATTTTAAGAGGATTTATTAGCATTGAAGACTCAACATTTATTACATACTCACATCGACTCTCCTCCTCTCTCTCGCACTCAACTTACATAATAATTATGCTCCACAAATATTACTTTAATACCCAATCGCTTTAATTTTCTTACTTCGTTTCAAAGTACAATTAATTGACTTGATAAGCAACCTTAAAGTCAGAACTCGAGTCTAAATCATATATAATTTTATATATAAAAACTGTTTATCTCTCGACCTCAGGGTTCCTGCTTCCAGCAACTCGAGGTTTTTTAAACTTGTCATTTTTAACTTCTTAGAATCTGACCCATTAGCTGAGTTGGCATACTCATGGAACCTCAGTAGCGAGTAGTGAGATTTTTTAAATAATAAGTTTTAAGTTCTTAAAGGGCTAAACCAATGTCTTTATTACTCAGTCAGTTCTAGTCTTCTTTAAATCAACGAATTTTATTCATATTTAACAGAAAACAAATCAGTCCTGTTTTGCATGTTTAACACCTACCTAGTCAATTAAAATACGAAATTAAATTAAAGATTTTTATAAATATAATATACCTAATTATTGAACCAATATATTTAAAGAGATTGGACAAGCTCTCTAATTACAACCTTGAGTGAAGATTAAATTTGTATATTCATTCACTTTAAACAATTGCAATTTCCATTAGAGTTTAAACATTCTATATAAATTGTGATCGTATTTAAACTTGAAGAAATTTAATCACATGAAACAAAAGTTTCGCCGAAGAAAACAAGAAGTGCAAGCAAACAATTGTAACACCAACATTTGAGAACTCATTAGGATAATTTGCAAATTCACTCATGCCCAAATAACGAGGTTTATGGAGTCCAAATTCAAGGAGATTGAGTTGTCCGACACAACTTTTCAAATAGAAGGTTCGAAGCCGAAGTCCATCGAGGTTTTGAAGAGGCAACCACTAGTATGTCAAAGGCCAATTTACCCAAACTGCCCTTTCTCTCCCTTCACCTCACCTGGGACGTCTCCGTACCTTGCGAGGAGACAGAAGTTGAAGGAATCTCAACGGGTGAGCATTGAGAAAGTCGGAGATGACATCCAGTTGAACCAGTATAAGCTAAAAGAGTCAATCGGTCAAGGATCATATGGAATCGTCAAGCTCGCCTACAACGAGGAAGATGACAAGAACTACGTGAGACTCACTTTTTCTCTATTGACTCTTTAAAACTTTAAATATTTTTAATTATGGAAATGAATGATGAAACCTGGAATTTAATCCGTTGTTTTATTCATCAAGTCAAATTCACTTTTTATGTTTAGGCAATGAAGATTCTCTCAAAGAAAAAGCTCCTTCAAAAGGCTGGGATTTATGGCCGCATCGCGCCAATTCGGAGATCTGGAAGCAAAATCGAAGTGGAGAATCCATTGGCTCGTGTGTACAGAGAAGTGGCGATCTTGAAGAAGCTCGATCATCCCAATGTCGTGAAGCTCGTTGAAGTGCTTGATGATCCCACAGAAGACAACTTGTATCTAGGTATAATTTCCAAATCATTCTCATCTTTATTCATGTGGTTATTGAAGTGAGGAATTCTAAAAGTATAATTACTTTTCACAGTCTTCGAGCTTTTGGAGCGCGGAGAGATTCTTGAGCTGCCAACTTGTCAACCGCTCTCAGAAGAGCGGACTTGGAAATATTTCCGAGACGTCGTTCTCGGCATTGAGTACCTCCACTACCAGAAAATCATTCACCGAGATATTAAACCGTCAAATCTGCTCCTTGGAGACGACGATCACATCAAGATTGCAGATTTCGGCGTATGCAATGAGTTCAGCGGAGAGGAAGATGCCTACCTCACAAGTACGTCAGGGACTCCTGCCTTCATCGCCCCGGGTGAGTGTGTCTTCTTGATATTACACGGCTGGATAATTTATAAATTCCTAATCATCCGCTCTCTTTCAGAGGCGCTTTCCTCTCCGAAGGGCTGCTACAGTGGAAAGGCGGCCGACATATGGCAGTTGGGCATTACGCTCTTCGCCCTCGTCTACGGCTTTGTCCCGTTTTACGACAATAACATCATGACTCTGTACACGAAGATTCAAAACGAGCCTCTAACCTTTTCAAAAGTTCCTGAAATTTCAGAAGGTCTCAGGGACTTGATTTCAAAGATGCTTTCAAAGGACCCTGACAAAAGAATTCCTCTCCAAGAAATAAAAGTAACTGAGCTGAGAAAGCATTTTCCTTTTATGAATTATTTAGATTTAATAAAAGTGTTTTGAGAAATATGTAAACAGCCCAGAGACCTTCAAAGTGGCTCATAACCTTTTCAATTCCAGAATCACCGATGGATCACCATTGATGGAAAGTCTCCTTTGCCCTCCGAAGAAGAGAATTGTAAGGGATATGTGGAAGTAACCGAAGAAGACATAATGAACTGCGTCCGCTCCGTACCGAAACTTGATACAATTATACTAGTAAAGACGATGCTGAAGAATCACTCGTTCCAGCATCCATACAAGCGAAGCATGTCAAAGACCAGCTTGAACGTCAATGGTCGCTCTCACTCCGCCCCGAGCTCATTTGATTTCTTCGTGGATAGGTATGAGGAAATTCGGTTTTCATTTAAAACATACAATTCTTTGTTCATATGGCCATGAGGATTCAGACGAGTGAAAATTAACTAGATTACCACCTTTAGTTATCTCCCCGGGTTTCCCGACTTTTCTCCAAGAAATTATTCACATATTCATTTTGAGATCATTAGCTCCCTTTGTTTGTATTAGTTTCTTATTCGTCAGTTTTAATGAGGTATAATTCATCATTTCCGGTTAATTATAAGGCTTAAGTGAAGGTTCGTCAGAAGGAGCATATTTGAACTTAAGACCAGCTCCCAATTACTCCCTCCAATTTTCCTTTTAACTCCCTATCTTTTCATAATTACATGCTCTGCTCTGACTAGGGCCATAAACTTCTGTGTGGTTTAAAGTTGTTGGGAGTGGAGCGGGTGTTTGTATGCCAATTTACTGCTTCTTTTATGTCCTAGCTACTTCTCCTTTAACGTTAATATCACCCCACCATGTGCCATCACAAAATGGAATGGTAATAACCATGATGAAACTTTTTTAATGGTTACATCTCTTCCCCATCTGGACATAAGAGAAAATGGGATCCTTAAATTAATTTCCCAAATTATGCTTCCCATCTCTTTAAACACACACTTGCTATTTGCATTATTTTTCTCTATTTTTGACAAAAGTTCTTTAAATCTCTCCACTGCTATAACTCTGTTCACATACTGAATATATAAAGAAGTTGCTAATAGCACCACTCCCATATAATCATTGACTATATTCTCCACTTGAATGTTTTTTATTTACTCAATTTTCCCAAGTACTATGTCTAATATACATAATGACAATAAAAGTATATATTGATATATTTGTTTAAAGAGATCTTAAAAATATTTCAATTTAAAATGCTTTCTTACATCTTCTTTGCTCAATACAAATATTATTATTTAGCTCGAGTCAACAAACAGTCGAGAGAGTTTACTTTTTCAAATGAAAATCTTTTAAATATGAATATTAACCGGATCCAATTTTCTCAACTTTCAACATCAGAAAGCTTTTACCCTTATTGTTAGTTTAGAATAGTTAATGATTATTTTTTATAAATATAAAATATGAAATTTATGTTACTTTTTTGTCAAAGGTACATAACATATCTGCGTATATATTATCTGTGACTTATCCTCAAGACGTATCAATTTACTGATAGATGCTTTTAAGATTTGAATTTTTAGACATTTAATATTTTTCATTATTATCAATTAGGTAAGTAAAATATTATGATAGGAATTTTGGTTCACATTCAATTTGACTTGAAAGGCCTTCAATTATTTCTCTAAGATTACAAATGATTTTACACCCTAAAAGTTCCAAATACGAAGGTTCTAATTTGTAATATACCTACCTAATTAATTATAGCACTTTTGCTTTTGCATTTAAATATTTTGTGATTTGACATACTTGCATACTGCGTCTAAAATTAATGACCAATTAACATTTTAGATTTCATTTTAACTTTCAACTTATAATTAATAATATGATAAATCTTGTTAATTTATCAAGTCATGAGAAAGTTCGCTTGACTCTCGACTCGTGTAAGAATTGAAGATTTGATATTTCATCAACGATGAACATACACATAATATATATATTTCATGCGAATTTCATATAATTAATTCTTATAATAAATTAGCATTTAATTTCCCAATGATAATCATTCATAGAGTTTAAGATTAAATGTATTTTGTACGTTTCAAGAAAAGTTGGTGAATTTATTTATTCAGTACATGCATTTATTGGAGTTAGGTAGGTAGTTGCGATTTTACAAATGCCTAATAGCCTAATACTTACACTTCCATTGAGTGATTGAGTGAGTTCATGGGAAACTGAATTTTTAATAAAGAAATTTTAACTTTAATTTTTCAGGAAAATGTCGTTGGACTCAATGATTCTTCCAATTGTGGATGAATCCCTGTCAGAGTATTCGACTCCGCATCAGTTTTCTATCAAACCATCTACAGAACCTCTCAGAGATTCACCAAAGCACAAATGTGAGAATAAGTAATTTTTAAATTATAAACAAATACTCAAAAACATACTCTTCAACAAATGGCACACAAATTTTTTCTTCGACTTCTTCTCATAATTCCAAATCTCTGCACTCATTAGATAAAACTTTACTTTGTGATTCTAATAAATAGGTAGGCATATATGTTAGGATCACAACACGAAAACGACCATTGACCGTTTAAAACGACAACAACTAGGTGAGAGCTAGTCAAAATTGCCAAATGCAGAAATCGTATATTGGTAATGTACAATGCTTGATTGTACTAAATGGATTTGACCTTTGACCTAACCTAAGATAATTGAACATTATTAATAAATTTTGACTAGCTCTAGTTGTGGTCGTTTTCGTGTTGTGATCCTAACACATATATTTATATATATACATATTATCTTACAATGGAGCATTTTCATTTGTAACACCAGCCTAGACTCGAGACATATTGTGGGATTTAAAGGGTCATTATGAAAGGTCAAAAGCGTATTTAGTTATTTATGAGTCCTTAGTTTTCAAAAAAAAATATTTTCGAAAAAGAGTACAGTACAAAATAAGATTTACACTGTTATTCCTATTCAACCCTTTCTCCTTTCAACTCGTTCCTCACTTTTGGTTTGGTTGCATTACATTGCCTTTGTTCAAACTTGCTTTTACTTTTTACGTTGTATTGATTCTCATTAGACTTCAATGTTATATTGCAATTACATAGAATAGAATATGATAGTATGTATATATTATAATTAAAAATAATTATTAATAACAGAATTAATAGTATTACTTAAATACTATACGCATTATTCTGCAACGCTGAGACAAAATTATTTGACAGTAAAAATGATTTAATTTTCCTCAAATTTAAAAGATATATATAAAATGATTCATAATGTGTAAAAGCCATTAATGCCATAATGCAAATTTGCTTTAGAATCAAATATATCATATTCTATCTAATGGCAATATAACATTGAAGTCGAATGAGAATCAATACAACGTAAAAAGTAAAAGCAAGTTTGAACAAAGGCAATGTAAAGCAACCAAACCAAAAGTGGGAAACAAGATAAAAGGAGAAAGAAAGGGTTGAATAGGAATAACAGAGTAATCTTATTTTGAACGGGTATCTCTACTCTTTCAAAATATTGAAAATATATTTTTTGAAAACCATACTCATAAATAACTAAATACGCTTTTGAGCTTTCATAGTGATCCTTTAAATCCCACAATATGTCTCGGGTCCTAGGTTGGTGTTACAAATGAAAATGGTCCATTGTTAGATAGCTAGGCTAGTATTATTAAATGTAATAAAGTATTAGTGATAAGCTACATAAATATATCCATAAATGTATAATTATTCACCAAGGTTTATTAAAAGGGCATTTTGTTCACAAACAATGATAAAAAACTAGGTAATGTATAGCCAATTATGCTAAAAATACGCTCTTTGTAAATCGATATTTTGAAATTCCAAAATTTTGCATTCCGTTATGAAAAATGTCAATATTATAATTATAGTTCGTGAAATTTATATTTGCAGATATTTTTCTTACATGTTACTTGGCTTCAAACTTTTTAACATACAAAAACAAGTGACACGTAAGAATAAACTCTGCAAATTTAAATTTCACGAACTATAATGATATGAACACTTTAATTACAATTCGTCCAAATTTATAGGGCATTTACTATTATTGCCAACAGGCAATTTTGGGGCAAAATGTTTCCGTATTTGTAGAACAGAGTTTGAATAGAACCATGCGAACACATTTAAAAAGACTCTTTTGCTATCATAAATAGAATCAAATTAGCTCATATAATGGATATTAAACCATGCGCTAAGTAACCCGATATTAGACGTAGGTAGCTTCTAGCACATGCAATAATTACATTTATTTCAGACATTCTTCGTAATATTTCAGATGTACAATTTCACATGTAGGGTTAAAGGGTAGGTATATATATATATATATGAATAATTTTATAGAATCA
>VJMY01000168.1:0-127816 GCA_009869795.1 Neelides sp. FZ-2019
CAGGGAGAGAATGCCAATTTCAAGTATATTTTAAGTAGTTAAGAGGTTAAGAGTGTTTAACAAATGATCAAATAAAAAAAGTATTTCAGGTGGAAATATTCGCATTTACTTTTCTCTCTTAATATTTACTTTAAATTTAATAATTAATTATTAAATAATAATAAATAATTTAATTTAATAATAAATTATTAAATTTAAAGTATGAATCGTGACAAGAAGTCACAATCCAATATGAAGAGTTTTTATTAAACAAAGCTGACTTTTCTACACGATGTTATGTATAAATAGGTGATGGGCTATAATTATTGATGCTTTGAGAAAATAATTACTTAGCGTTAATTTAGCAAAAAATTAAATTTAAAGCTATTGAGAAATGACTGGGATGATGACGGTGTTTTAATTTCATTTAAATTTTTATCAATTGTTGAATACTCTTAGACTGCCAATATTAAAAAAGTATTGCAGGTGGAAATATTCTCATTTGTTTTCTCTTCAAAAATAACTTTAAATTATGTTTAATATAAAGTTCGAATTGTGTCACGAAGTCACAATTAAGAAGAGGTAATCTCACCATCGATTGATTATTTTTGTTACTAATAAAGTTTATAATGCTGGTCAGTATTTAAAATTAATAATGGAGTATTTTTGGACACAAAGCGAAATTAACTTACGGGAGTTTCATAAACAGAGATTGCGTCTGGACCCATTTTTGCAAAATACTTGTCGTCGTTGGACCATTTAAGAATCGGCCAAGGTGATTTCCAAACATCTGAAAAGCTCCTCTTTTTTGCTCCAGTTCGAATTTCCCAAACGATCAACACTTCGGGATTGTCAAATTGCCTTTCAGCTTTCGGAGAAAATGTTACAAGATACCTAAAAATGTAATAATTTTAAATTCTCATACTCATTTTGATTAAAAATTATTTTTCTTAAGACAATCTACTGTTGAATTATGAATCTACCTTTCACAAGGACTAAAATCAATGAACTCGGCATTTGGATGAGCAAACCGGTTGATTTTTTCAAACTTTTCTCCTCCCCAAAGAGCAACTCCCTTCCCATGAAAGCTGGCGAGATAAGTGCCAAGGGGTGACCATTTAGCTATTGTTTCAGTTCCGCCAGGTCTGAAGAAATGTTCCGTGGGTTCTGGGATGGAATTGAGCCACACTTGAATGTCGTTGGCTGCAATGGGCTGCATTCCTCCTTTTTGAATCCCCAACTTCACGATGCAGTATTGATCGAATGCATCAGGCTCCATCATATAATACCATAAATTCCCTGGGTCTTTGTAAGGCTGCGGCTCCGGGACCGTCCACTCATCAGGTATGCTTTCATATCTAAAAACCAAAATCAACATTTTAGATTCTCCATTTAAAAAAGGAATTTAAAGCATATTAAATTATTGTCAGAAAAGATTAAGCCAATTGTTATTCATCCAATAGTCACAATTTAAGAAATTTCATCATGATCTCTCATTCAATATTGTCCTAAAAAATATTGTTATGCTTCTTACTTTTCAAAGTCGGTAAACAAATTCACAGTTAGTGTGTGAGATTTGTCGAATTTATAGCCATCGGCTGTTTTTACTGCTTCCAGAGCATTTGCTGAATTCCCATACTCGATGAACATGTAGCTAAAAAAGACAAAAAAACTCAATAATTCTCAATTTGATTAAAAAAGAAAAAATTTTTTAAATCGTCTCTAATATTGTAAATATATTTCAATGACTCAATTCTTACTTTTGAGATAGTTTGTCGGGTCCCATTAAAAATGATTCATTGACAATTTTCCCAAACTTTGAGAAGATTTTGGAAATAACGACTTTCAACTTTTCTAGCCGGTCTTCACCAACTTGAGGAAGTCCATCCACCACCACGATGTTCTCAACTCCATCCGTCTCCTTTGGCTTCGTTCTCAAAAGGTCTCCACAGAGTTCTAATAAAAAGGAAATCTCTTTTCATTCATTCACTCCTAGACACATCGATCTCACAAAACTGATTTGAATAAGTAATTAACCGATAACGAGGAAAAAGATGGGAAAGGGGAGCATGGGGCTGACACATGTCAATGACTTGCCTTCGTCTGTGATGTCGTCCACGTATCCTTCCTCGTCCGAGAAGTCGGGTTCTTGCTCTCCGTGACCCCGTTGATCCCCATGGTCGATGCTGTCCTTCTTTTTAGCCATTTTAATGGGTTTTAAAGGGACGCTTTAGCGGAGAAGTCCCCGGTTCATGCGGCAAGAACCTGATGCATGGCGAGAGACTCGAAATATGGCACATAAAGGAAAGAACTCGCTTTCGAACTAGAGGGAGATTCAACCTGTTCCCAGGATTTAGTCAATTCATAAATAATGTGAGACATTAAAGTTCTAGTCCCGAAGATAACTTTGGGAAGGTGGATCTATGTAGTTACAATTAAAACAAAATTCGTTTTATTATTAATATAATAATTTTGCGCTAATGGCGTTAAAGGAAAACCAACTCTTTCTCAATAAACCATGTAATGCGCACTGAAAATGAGATGAATCCATAATGCACTCGAACAATGTTGGTTTATAGTAATTTATTAATGACCTTTATTGTAAATAAACCACTATGTTCTTAAATATTAAGTTAATTTAAAAATAAAAAACGTAAAACAGTGCTTTATTGAAATAAATATAAATGAGTTTAAAGAAAAGTTGATTCAAAAATTAATATGAAATACCCATAAACATTGAACCACAATATCAATATTAAATTGTTTCAGTATAAGAAACTTGATAAGATATTAAAATCTTAATAACAAAGAGTAACTTATCATCGTAAAATTAACCATTCTTTATAAAATGGACGGAATAACGAATCAGGCCTTATATCATGTTTGACGAACTAATAAACAATTGCACCAAAAAGGAAATAGTTGGTAAATTCAACTTCCTTGAAGCGTTCTTTAGAACCGATTTAGAAGGTATAAACCTAATAGATACACTTTGAAGTTTTTCAATTGATTATTATGATTTGATTTGATATGTCCCCAGCTTTAATATAGACTGACCACCAAGACTATAATATATAAAGTTATACCAGGTAAGGATTGCCCATGCAACAGTTTACACATATTTAAAGGTACGTTATACTTTAAGTCACATTATTAACAATGAAGATTATAACAGATTATCATAAGTCTTCAGGTCGCGGTGCGGTGCTGCAAATATTTTGAATTTTACTTCGAGATGTTTGAGCTTCTCATTGTAGCTGTGAGTGAAGGGTTCGGATCAGGTTCTTCAGTCATTTGACTCACCTTGACCCATTGATTCTCTTTGGACGATCTTCGGATCGCTTCAATCACAGCTTGTTGGTAAAGTCCCTCTTCAAACCCAGAGCCCAAGAGTCCAACGACGCTATCTTTTTTCCACTCCTTCCCGTTTGGAATACTAAAAGCGTCTTTCAAACAGCTCAGTAGTTTAAGAAGACCTAAAGATTTTAATTAATTTAGGTAATATAGTACCATATTAATTAACAATAAACCCATAGTTTATTTTTATAACTAATATGCTATTATTTATCTGATTTATAATACGATATGTAATATAAATTGACAAGGTTTAATCGAGTTAAATATATAAAATATTACCTTTCAAGTAAAGGTTTGGGAGAAGTGGAAGCGACACTTGTCCATTGAGTAAATTTTTGTCCACAAGAAGGCTATCAGAATCGTTTATATCTTCGTAAAGAATGATTTCCTTCTCGAGGGCTTCGGATTTTTCGATAAATTCACTTTCACCATCATTTCGAATAATATAACCGGTTACGTTTCCTCCTTTGGCTTTGAGATATCCCCTTGGACCACAAAGGAGGATTTCTTGACTAAAATGTCCTCGTTGCATATGGTTTGTTAAGTTAATAGAAACAAGAAGTCCTATAAAATTACATAAAGTATAATGTAATTAAAGTTTTAAAAAATATATGATTAAAAATATTGATTGCTTATAAGAAATTGAAGAAATTCTCAGAACTCATAATGTGGTTTAACATAATTTTTAAAGATAATAAAGACTATAACCTTTATCCATTTCAATTTGAATGACTGCAAAATCAGGACTGGTAATTCTCCTTGTTCCGTTGATCGTTGATGTCTTTTGAGTCAAGGTTCGTGTGATACCATGAACGCGAATTGCTCTTTGGCCCGTAAGATACGTCATAAGATCAATTAAATGAGAACCAAACAGGGTAACGTTTCCACCACCTTCATATAATAAATACAATTAATTTCAGATTTGATTAATTCGACCAAAAGATTTAAACTCGAGCTCATTGTCATATAATACATAATTTACATACCCATTACGTCGTCACAGAGCCAATTAAAGCTTGATCCCAATATTGGACCCATTTCAATTCGACATTCGCAAAGCTTTGGTTGACCAACAAATTTTTCAACGGATTTCTTCATTTGAATGAATCTGTGGATATTTGAAGTAAAACATAAATGATGAGTTATCCTTATCAATAAAGAAAATTTAATGTTCAATGATGAATAATCCTTTTACACTGGAAATGTTTGTTTTGATTTGTAATATTTTAAAACATACCCAGGATGAAATCGAAGTCCATGACTCAAAATACAAATCTATTAAAAGTGAGTTAATTCGTGTATTATTGCTATTTGTTTATTCAGTTATTATAGCTTAAATCCAATAGACCAAATGCATGCTGAATAGTAATTGAGTTATTACCAGTGATGGATAATATTCTGAGGCACGGACCATTTTGAGAGCCTCGCATTGGGACAGACCTGCAGGACGATCGCACAGAACATGTTTTCCAATTCCAAGGGCTTTCACTGCTATTTGAGAATGAAGATTTGGAGGGCAAACTATGATGACAAGTTCAACATCCTTCCTCAAAAGTACATCGTCCACTTTATTCGTCCAAAAGGGAATGGCTAATTCCTTCGCTGTTTGTTGAGCATCTATGAAAGATCATACAAAATTATCAAGCTACACGTTTAGACATTTTGCGAATTAATTTAAAATTACCTTGAAATGTGAGAGCCCAGAGCGCTTCAACCCGAAAACCACTTGCTTTGAGATAAGGCACAATTATTCTAACTAATGGATCGGTTCCAAAAACTCCTATACCGGGCAGCATATTAAAAATGTCAAGTGCCAGGTTCTTTCGTGATGTAATAAATTAATGATGTCTAACTTTTTAATAAGATTTTAATATTTTTATCAATCTAGGCTAATAAACTTTATTTATGTCTAATGGCTATAATATAGAGTACATTTTGACACGTTGACAGCTCTTCTCAGCTCTTTAAAGATGTATATTTGGCCAAATGGCCAAGAACTTTCAATGAAACAACGAACTGATTTTAAGCCAATGCAAAGCTATACATTCTTAAGTTAACCCAAATAGATTCGCCAACATTTCAACCACTATAGTGAACTATCGTTGTAATGAATCTCAAGGGACCGGATATTTTGGTTCATTATAACCGGAGATTCATTATAAACGTAGTTATTTTAATGTAAAAACATATACTAAGGGTATTATTTTCTGTTCATTATGACTCATACATTCACTACAACCGGATTAATTACAATTATAGTTCACTGTGTTATGCTTCTTTGAATTACATACCTGACATTGAATGTGAGTTGTTACATTTCCATATTCATAAGATTGAAAGTATTATTACAATATTTATAAAATGTAATGCAATTAAATATTTCATCAATATTCTATAAATTAAACGTTTATACATAATTTTATTGTTCTGTCTATATCTTTTATTTCCTCGAATATTATATCAGTACCCATATCAAATACAATTGACGTTGAAGATTATGTATTATTAATTTTAAATTCTCATCATTTTCAGGTAAACGTGAAATAATCATCTTTCAAAGATCCAAAGATTTGTTTGCTTTAGACACCACAATAAATAGTTGAGTCGAATGCGTGTCTATATTCTCTTGGTTCACCTTTGCATTACCCTAGATAGTAAAGAAAATTTTGTTCATTGTTTACCTTCTATGGTAAAGGGCAAGGAGCGAATTAGATGACCAAATACTGCATGTTGAATGATTTTCTTCAATCTTCTGCATAATTACTTATACAACACCAAAAGATCAATGGTATACCTATATGAATAAGATGATAATACACGATACGATATACGATACCAACGATAGCAAATATACATTTTTCGTAATTATCAATTCAATCCCTATTCCCATATATAAGATATTTTTTCAATTTTCTGCTTTTTTTCCAAAATTACAATTAAAAGCGAGGAACATTAGAGATTGGCCAATTGGCTTTGTAATTTGTTAAATCGGATCTTAATGCGCCTTGGATTCAAATTACAAATGTTGATAAAAGTGATCATTAGGTAGTTTAAAAATTCTATGAATGTTCGTTCTAAATGAAATACTTTAGGAATTCGCACTAAAAGGATTAAAACAAATGATGATTACTCCACGATTGATGTGATTGATTTTGATAAGGATGCAAATCCGATCAATATTTGAGTGCCAAATATATATCAAGAGATAAGCTGCCCTTATGAATTTCAACTTACCTGTGCTTGAGGGATCAGAGAGGAAATTAAAACTCATCATCCTCCTCACTCAAGCCTGTAGACTATGACAGGAATTTAGGAACGAGGGCGGACCCGAAGGAAGCATGCTATGGAAATTGTTTAAAAAGTGGAGCGATTCGGGTCCACCCATGTGTACATAAAAATAAAACAATCAAAAGGAGACTCGAAAAGTAATTTGAGGAACATAGAAGTGCGAAACCATATAGGAGGATAAAGAAGCTCTCTTCTGATACTACGAGCCAGACTGACGACGACGGGGAGGGAGATGGAGTAAAATTGCCCATATAAGGTAAGAGAACTTTCAATGGGTGGTGGTGATTTGAATGGCCTCTATAAAAGCCCCACTCTCATTCCCAACCTCATTCATTTTCCTCCCTGCCACCAAGACGGGTGTCAACGACAACGTTGTCTGTGAAAAACTCACAAAAGTCTCTCACATTTATCTTAACTGAAAGTTAAGTATTTACAAAGTTATTCTCTCTTCCTTCTTCAGTCGAGTCTTAAGGTATGCTTTTCTTGAGTCATATATCAATTAGCTTTCTATTCTAGTCATTTTTTAAGTAGTATGTAGCTTCTGCATCTCATTATAACACAATTGCTAGTTAAAGATAATACAAAATAAATGTATTGAGCACGCATACTTGGTGGTATATTCCTTATTGCCTTTTTATTCAAATCAATAAAATGCTATGTGTCAGAGTAAGAGACAGTTAGAGTTGGTCATATTAGAGAATTCAAGACATTTCTAGTCAACTCAGGCATACCTAAAATAATTAATATTTAAAGGTAATGTATGCAGAAGAGCTAAAAGTTTTTGAATTTATTCTGGAGAGCTCGTTTGGAGTAACGTTTTATGTATGTGTGAGGGTGGGTGATGTGAAAAGACTTTTAAATAGACCTTTTGTCGTATGGCTGAGACCCTGAGACGTGACATAACATATTTAACAATTTTGGAATTTATAATCATAACCTTCAGAATATTGTGAGGGTATACATAAATGAGACACACGTATGAGAGAACTGACAGGAAAGCTTCAAGTTGTGGTTGTGGCCCTACACGTCACACGGTCACACCGCTTACTAGCTCTTTTGCTTTTCTAAACATTCGTCTTTCTTATAGTCCTTTAACAGATATTATGCATAGCGGCGTAGCATTTTATAAATAATGAATAATGAAAATTATAAAAAATGCTAACTATTGTACTATAGTTATAAAGTAATTGCTTAACAAATAAAATGTTGCTAGATGCTTTTTATACCGACTTTCTCAATTGTCAATATTTTAATCAACTTGGCTAAAAAAATTTGTAAATTGGATTCGAATTTTAGAAAATGTGTGACGACGAAGTAGCCGCGTTGGTCGTAGACAATGGATCTGGAATGTGCAAGGCTGGATTTGCGGGGGATGATGCTCCAAGAGCAGTTTTCCCATCCATCGTTGGACGCCCCCGACATCAGGTTCGTTAAGAATCCACCCACTTCCTTAAATCCTAATTCTCAGAGAACCATCCCAATATCTATGCATATGAAGCCAACTTTTTTGATGAGGTACATGAGTGAAATTCATAATATTTGACTAAATTCCTTCCAGGGCGTTATGGTCGGCATGGGCCAGAAAGACTCCTACGTCGGAGACGAGGCTCAGAGTAAAAGAGGAATTTTGACCCTCAAGTACCCCATTGAGCATGGAATTGTGACGAACTGGGATGACATGGAAAAGATCTGGCACCACACCTTTTACAATGAGCTTCGTGTGGCTCCCGAGGAACACCCGGTCCTTTTGACCGAAGCTCCACTCAACCCGAAGGCCAACAGGGAGAAGATGACCCAAATCATGTTTGAGACCTTCAACACGCCTGCCATGTACGTGGGGATTCAGGCCGTTCTCTCCTTGTACGCTTCTGGGCGTACAACTGGAATCGTCCTTGACTCTGGAGACGGTGTGAGCCACACGGTGCCCATCTACGAGGGATATGCTCTTCCTCATGCCATCCTCCGTCTTGACCTTGCCGGACGTGATCTGACGGACTATCTCATGAAGATCCTCACCGAGCGAGGCTACTCCTTCACCACGACGGCCGAGCGGGAAATCGTTCGAGACATCAAGGAGAAGCTCTGCTACGTGGCTTTGGACTTTGAGCAAGAAATGGCCACGGCTGCGTCTTCCTCGTCCCTCGAGAAGTCTTATGAGTTGCCCGATGGACAAGTCATCACGATCGGAAACGAGAGGTTCCGTTGCCCTGAGGCTCTCTTCCAGCCATCATTCCTTGGCATGGAGTCTTGCGGTATCCATGAGACCACTTACAACTCCATCATGAAGTGCGACGTCGACATCAGAAAGGTAATTTAATACTTAATTGTGACGAAATTGTTACAGTTGTTTGGGTTGAAGTAATTGTAATTTTAATTTCCCTTTGATTAAGAGATTAAGACATTAAAATGGGGTTTTGAATATTTAGGATCTTTATGCGAACACTGTTCTGTCTGGCGGAACCACTATGTATCCTGGAATTGGTGACCGTATGCAAAAGGAGATCACTGCCTTGGCTCCGTCCACCATGAAGATCAAGATCATTGCGCCTCCAGAGCGAAAGTACTCTGTCTGGATCGGAGGGTCAATCCTCGCGTCTCTCTCCACCTTCCAACAGATGTGGATTTCAAAGCAAGAGTACGACGAGTCTGGCCCATCAATCGTCCACCGCAAATGCTTCTAAACGGGGCCAATTTCACCCAACTACTCTCTCAGTGCATTCATTACTTTTATACCTTACTTTACTTACCATACCATACTGATAGTATACCTACGTATTTAATTCATGTAATATAAATAAAAGAGTGTGGATCCGTTGTGTCAATTTCTTTTCCTATTATTTCACATCAAGGACTATTTATTTAATTAGAAAACGAAGAGACATAAATATTTATGAGAACAATGTACAGTCACAGAATATTTTTATAGTCTCACTAAAAACATCACTTTCAAAAAACGGAACACGAATAAATATTAGGCATGCACAATATAAAAAACCAACTACACACTCCTTAAATAACGAAATCTATATTTAATTAAATGATCAAAATAGATGTCTCACTTTTAATTCATTAAAATTATTTTTTAAAAAAAGGATAGATTCAGGACATTGGGACGTTTTGAATTAATATTCATTAGAAACATTATTTAATTTCATTCTACGCTGACAAGTCAGAATCTCAATATATGAGTTGTAATACAACAGGTGAACTTGGTTATTTATTGGATTTTTTAACCATTTCGTCTTCAATTTTCTTTTCCGTGATGTATGCCATGTTGCAAAATCCTTTTTTAGTTTTGCCAAATGAATTTGGACCTGCTGAAGTTGGCGTTTCTCTAAAATTATTTAAAATGGTTAAATTATTCCTTTACTACAATTTTTTTATATCCTCTTTAATTTTTATCATTATCAATAAACTGAACTTTACCTTCCAACATTTTTCATGCGCATTCTACATTCAGGTGGCATTTCTTCATCGTCATCATCGTCGGCGTCAAAAACAGAAGAGACTTTAAGAGTTGGAGCGACGATTGCTGGTTTTGGTTTCTGAATTATTCATTAAATAATTTTTAATGGAATATTTGCATTATTATACAATTTCTTTATATAATTTGGTTAAAATAACTTACTGGTGTAGTTTGAAGCTTAATTGAAATCCCAGAATTAAGTCCAAATCCTATCTTGCCAGCCCCTGATTTCGGAGCTTTGAAGTCGGATGTCGGAAATTTGACGTCAACAGTTGAAGACCCTGTTGGTTCTTCATCATACTCCTTTCGACGATAAGGGGTTTCTTTTCTGTAACTATCAGAATAACTATCTTCACTGCTGGTGCTCCTCCGTCTTGAGGACCCTTTCCTCTCATACTCATCATCTCTCAAGTGATCTCTTCGCCCATGATCTCTTTCTCGGCTCCGACTTCTGCTCGTTTTCCTCTTGTAGGTTTCTTCATTGAAATCATAGCGACTCTCACGGTCATCCCAACGATTCCTTCTACTTCTAGAATCTGAGGGTGAACTTCCTGGAAAAATTCTGACCAATTTAAACCAAGTTAAAACGAATAGATTTCAACGGAAAGTCTGTAGAATAGTGAATTCTTTATTACCCCGTCTCTGGTAATGGCCTTTACCTCCCTCACTCATTTTTAATCAGGTTACAATGAATTTGTTCGAAGTGTGGAATAAGTCAACTAGATTTATAATAATTTAACACTAAAAAAGCATTTATATTAGCATTTTGTATTTATATCAGTTGATCTCTCTCATAGTCAGCCAAGATTTGTCCCTATTCCAGCTTGATTACTCTTCGACAATGAGGAAAATAGTAAAAATATTGTAAACAAATTACACTTGATAAAAAGCTAATAATTAAAATATGGAGTTTAAAAGTATTAAAACCTATAAACTCTTTGCAAAAACTCAAAAAGCAATGTATAGAAAAGAAAAGGAGAATTGCCAATTGCAGGTGGACTCAAAGCGCAATACTTCGAACATTCAAACTATCTTTTCCTATACAGATACACACTATATGAATACACACCAATTCACCTATACCGGCTATACCCTAACCAGAGAACGCCATCAAAGAAACATTAAAAAATTAATTTATTTATTGTTAGTTCTATTTCATGAATAGGGAGCCAGGTAGTTTCTGATTAAATGTGAGTGTATACAAGATGTGTCATGAGATGCTTTTATGATGGATGAAAAAGGAAACGAGGAATAGAATGAAGATTTACGCAAAGCAATTGACAATCTTTATTGCATTTTAGCTAACAATTTAGATATTTAATGAATATTATTTGTATAAATCCATCTATTTAACCTTTGCCAAATTACTTTATTAGGATGTATGTTTATACTTATTAATTACATTTACCTTTATGAATAGAGTATTAGATATTTCTAATCTCATCATATTTCTATTACATTATCCATAACATTATTTATTTTAACTGTGTAACATTTCTAAATAATAAGAAACTAATATTATGATAATTAAAAATTGGTTCTCTTTGTAAATCTATCTTATATTAATAAAAAAAACTAAACATACTAAAATGATGCGCTCACAAGACTGGAAATCATTATCTTTTTATAAGTAGAATGAGTAGAATACATTGTTACAAATTAAATACCTAGAAATATTATAGGTAATTACTTTCACTCGTTCAATCTAACCATGCAACCCGATATCCTTACTAAATCATAATTATATTATTTATAAAATTTCCATATATATGGTAAGTAGTAAACACTCCTAAATTATTTTATAACAGGATAAACAACAAGCATCTTTGTCACAGGGGATTGTTCTCTTTATACTTTTTGTCAAAACGGAAGTTTAACATTTCCCTAATTGAAAAATTGAGCTTTCTTTTAAGTTTTTACTCAATCAAGTTTACATTTTTTGCAGAATTTTGCAGAATTTAAAAGATCAAGCCGTCTATATAATGATTAGCACTTGAGTATTGAAAAAGTTATCTGCTCAATTATTTTACTTTTATATACATGTATGTTCAATTCAATTTGAATTGCCTTTTTGAATATAACACAAAACATTCAAGATAATTCGGCACAGCCTAATTGTCGATTAGTAATACAATATATAATAACCAAGCACACAATATAATACTATACATATAAGCTAACTTAAAAGGAAAAACATTTAATAAAATCGCAAGTTCTTCTCTTATGAAACCAAAATTCGTTACCAATATTAACTTTTTCATTTCATTTTCAATTAGGTAATACTCTTTTACTTTAACACCACTTACAACACCATTCGAATGAAATAATTTCCTCAAAGTTGATAATAATATTCGTTAGGAATTGTGTATCATAATTATATTATTGCTTTGTGGTATTATAGTGTAATTTGTAAATATTGAGAAAAAACGGAGCTTTCTTTAACTCTCAACTTCATGATGAGTCCTTTAAGTAAACAGCCTGCTTTTGATTTTGGTATTTTAATTAATAAAAATAAATACCCATATACCAAGTAATTCATCATCATTCATTGTAAGATAAATATAATCCTACAATATTTAACAGAATACCTTTAAGTCGATGCTAAAAGTAAGTTACGCCTATTCAAGCATAAGAAATGAAGATCAATGCGGTGGTTAACGGTTTTAAAAATTAAGTAAATAGCACCAAACTCTTTAGCGTCTTTAAAACATTTTTACAAGAACTGAAATGAACGTTCGCTCAATACAACTTATAACAAGCTACTTGATTATGTTCTAAGGAACTTTATTAAAACCTTTTAATAAGATAGGAATATTAAAATTGATTAATAAGAGAGCTAAAGGTCGGCATGATAGCTTAATTAGTAAGGTAACGATATTTACCCTCTTCTAAACTTCTTAATTACTCACGTACAAACATTGAGTTATCTAAATAAATTGTCCAAAACATACATTTTAGTGTACTTATTGTTACGCTTACACGTATTCGTAGGCAATATAATCAATCATTCACCCTTTGTTCAATAATTGTATTATTGTAAAAATTTGTTTAAATATCATTTATATTAATAATTTCAAATTCACTCGGTACATTCGGACACTATGAATTAAGTTGAGCTTCTTTTTAATTAGCTATATAAATACGCTTTTTAAATCTTACACTCTGATAAGTAAATAGCTGACCATTTAAACTTTCAATTTTAGAAATATACTACCTATTTCCTTCCAATCGTAAGTTATCATTAAATGATAATTAAGCATACTCATTTTAAAATGAAATATTGGATACACTTCAAAAAGTCCAATATATTCAACATACATAAGGAATTTAAATGAAATAATACAAAATGATCCACTTGGTGTTTGGAGAGATTTTCTATCACTAACTCCTCCATGGGCTATGGATAAATAATGATTAATAATGCTTTTTATACCTAAGTACTTTTAAACTCGAAATTGAATGTAAGATATGTATACCGGTAAACCTCCTATTATATCGCTTAAATAGTCATTTAACAAAGAACATTTAAATCCTCTCTTTTCCTTTTCATCCTTCCTCTTCAATCAACCTCAAACTATAATTTCACACAACTATAAGATTAAAATTTCAAAAACTCATAAAATTATATTCTGTACAATACTTCGATTAATGCGTTGGTTTTATTATAATGTTCGAGTCTAACCTCAATGGCTAAATATTATAAATAAAGATAATGAATATCTTTTTAGCATATTTTTATGGAATAATAATTAACACACACAGTTGGTATATAACTCCTTCTGATCTAATCAACTTAAATGCCTTCTTTAACATTATTGATGATAAAATCAAAAGCATAAAACATTATTTTCTTAGAATTAGTCAAATCATTTATTATAAATTAGTAAGAATTAGTGACTTTTCTTTGCTAAACATAATCATTAGTTTAGATCTCACTTAACAGTAGGTAAGTACAAATAGGCAAACTACTCATTTCAATTAAACACCTAAGAATAATTCATGAAATGACCATATTACCTATTTATTATTTTAAATAATTCCGAAGACCACAATATACATAAAATAATGCGCAATTTAATTGCATAACTGAACAAATTAAATTAAAACCTCGCAGCAGAAATCATGTAATTGAAGGCTGTACATTTCTTTCTGCATTATCCCTAAAAAACTCAAAAGGGAATATGAATATTGGCCACCGGTGAGCTTTGCATGCAAAAGCCCAACCTTTATAACCAAAGATGAGAGAGGCATAGCTCCATTCCTCCTCAATTTGATTCCAACGAGGAGTGAAAGGACGCGACTCTGCCAAGTTTCTATCTTTAGTAAATAACTCCCATATATTACACACACAAATGAGAATTGAGACTCTTTAAAGAGCAAAGTCCCAGAGAAGACTATCATTGAGAGCCATGGGACTCGCCACGCCATTATTACTCTTAAGAAGATTCTCCGAAGGCACAAGGTTGTCCACAATCCCAAACGAGCCATGACTCTCCGTGTTGGGGTTCTGCGGCCCGAAGATGTCTATAGACCTCGACGAGAGAAGGGGATCACGTTGTTGCTCGAGCTGAGCAGAGAAAATGTCATTGCTCGTCGGCGGAGTCTCAGGATTCCCATAGTCCATCATCATCCCCTGGTTGGTGAAGAAATTGTTATTCGTCGAATTCTGGTTCTGTTGATGATTATTGTTGTTCTCAGGTAGGAGATTCTCAAGCCAGTCAGAGTAGTCCATTTCCATCGGCATGGGGACATCAAGGTCGTTTGGAAGGAGCGTTCCGAGCTCGTCGAGCAAATCGTCCGAATTCCCCGTAGAACCCCCTTTTCCATGATGATTGTGATGGAGGATATCATTTGCATTATTGCTCCGCGAGCTTCCACCAAACGGCGTTTGGAAGTTCATGGATCCACTGTGACCCACTGTGTAAAATATGTTTGAATTGGAGTTGGGCTGGCTCTCGTCCAATACAACGTCCATTGCATCGAGGTTCAAGTCCTTCTCCACTTCACCAAGAAGCATTGCAAGCGTGTTGCCTTCGTCGACATCCACATTAATAGACTCAGTCTGGGATTGGTGATAGCTCAAGTTTTTCTCTTCCTCCAACTTGCTATGCTCTCTCCCGAAATTCGAGAGATCCTGGCTAATTTTCATAATGTCTCGGGCCTCTTTGGATAAACCCTGATTCTCAATTTTCTTCATGTCTGGGAAGGAAATTCCCACGTTGTTCGACGGTGCCAATTGGACTCTTGGTGACGCATTCTGACCCGACTTCTCACTTACGTTGAAAAATGTGCCGATCTTGGGTGATGAGATGCAGAGCGAAGGACTCGGCGTTGTATTCCTTGAGAAAGTGATGGATGTGGGAAGAGTAATGGCAAAAGTCGCAGGGGGAAGTGGAGGCGGCGGGGGCGGTGGGACGGATTCGGATTTCGACTCATGTCCTTGGTTGGGAAATGAGAGAACATTTGATTTGTCAGGAGTTAAGGGCGTTTGGGGCTCTTGAGCCGCACTTGCTGGCAATTCTGGAATTGAGAAAAACAATTAAGTTCCGAATATAAAAATATTAATTATGTTTTATTGAATAAATGGTAATGAAATAATAGTTTTTTGTTGTTCCTATCTTGGTTCTTATCTTTTTTTACCTCCGTTTCTTATTAAAATCTCCAAAACGTCATCAACCATTTGGCTTTTAAATCCCATTTTCAATGGCTTGAGTTTTGACTGGGCTTGACTCTGAAAATTAAAATAATAATTGATTAATAATGGCTTTTTTCTAAAAACTCTCAAAACTTGAAACCAAAAGTTGAATTTGTTAATGCACCTTCGATTCTTTCGGTTTAATTTCAATTTTCGTAAAGACATTAGAGAAATCTTTGTTTGCGCTCTCGTTTTTGGAATTAATAGGTTTTGCCTCATTTATTTTGAGCAACCAAGAATGGTCCATTTGGTCTGTGGTTGCAGAGGTTTCCACCGGAATTGCTTTGGAACCTTGGCTAGATTCATTCTTGCCAACCTAAAATTTATGTCACATTTAAATAAACATTGAATTTTAAGTCAATTTTGAGTTTATTAATATATGTCATTCGAAATTATCCAATTTATAAAATGTGTTGTTAGTTCAAATGGGAATTCACCTGGAATGCAATTGAGCCATTAGCTTCAGGGATCTGTAATTGTGGAATTTCGAGAGCGTATTTCTCTTCTTTGCTTGGAGAGCTTTCTTGTAAATGAGTCGTTGTGGTGGTCTCAATTTTGTAAATAGTGAATGGAATCGTTGTTGGAGCTTCGCTGGTCTTCACGAGACGCAAATTGTCACTTGGACTCGTCTTGCACAAATCTTCCTTTTCAACTCCTTGATCTTCAATTTTAAGATTGGTTGTTTGAATTTGAGAAATCAATTGCATTTCCTTCTGCTGTTGTTGGTTTTGCTGTTGTTGTTGTTGTTGTTGTTGTTGTTGTTGTTGTTGTTGTTGCTGTTGCTGCTGCTGTTGTTGTTGTTGAATGGAATGAAGCTGAATGAGTTTTTGAAGTTGAGCTTGCAGAGCTTGTTGTTGCATCTTCTGTTGAAGGTGGTGTTGAAGGGCCAATCGATGCTTTTGCCCTCCACCCTATTAAATATACAAATATTGACTTTAAAATGCATAGATATTTTGGAAAAACTATTAAACAAAGTTCAAAATGAATTATATACAATTATTCATATTTTAACGTGGATTTTTAAAAAGTATTAATTGTTTACAGTCACCTGTTGTGAGAGCTTCATTTGTTGCAATTGCTGTTGGGAATTTTTCAAGGCATGTTGGAGTTGCTCGATTTGCTTTTGTTGCTCCCGTATCAAAGTCTCATCCACGACAATGACATTAGTGGATTTTCCTTGACTTCCGCTTCCCTTATTCTCAGATTCAGCTTTATTTTCAATGTTTTTGGAATTAGCAAAAGCATTGATGATCGGAATCACATTCCCACCCTTTCCTAATATATTCAACATGGCTGTGCTTAAAATATTCCCTGCTTTCATGTTCTGCGTATTATTGTCACTCTTATCATCATAATTATTCCCTTGTCCTTCCGAGACATCCATCATTTCCGTGCAAGAATTGTCATCCTGCATCCCAGTTCCTCCCTCCGTCTTGATGATCAAGAGCGGAGACGACATTTGAGATTTCTGGCCACTCGTCATCGTGGTCGTGGTCGTGGTGCTGACGGACTCGTCTTGGACGCTCATGTCATTGGCTGCACTGGCCGACTTCAACCTTTCAATCAACTGTGGCTTGCTTCCGCTCACAGGCAAATTACGCTTTTTAAGCTCAGCCTTCAAGTCGCTCACTTTCCAATCGTTCAATTTAGCCGTATTCATGAACTTTCCATGACTTTGACTAAATCCGGAAATCTCCTGTCCTAAAGAGACATTCGTCCCTTGGCACGGTTTTGACTCTATTTTTGCTCCAATAAATTTAGGTTTTATTTCAGGAGGAATGACACTGGGTGTGGTCATTGGTGGAGATGAGGGCTGAATGCTGGAGTTGATTGTCGTAACAGTTGTGATTGTGGATGGGGAAAGCACAGTTGCGGCTGAACTCGACATCGAACCTCCTACAGTGGTTTTATGGACAGTTGGGACTGCGGAAGCAACAGCCGAAAGCCCACTTCCCAATTTCCCAGCGGCTTCTGTAGGAGAACTCAATTTCGAAACGGCCGGCAATATGATTTGCGGATACTACAAAGAAAATAATGTATAATTATTAAACTTCAAATAATTATTTTTATAATTCGAATAATATATCCAATTAGTCATTTCAGGTTATGTAGTTGATGACAAGTAATTGATTTTTAAATAATAAATATTATGATTTATTAGACATATATTATACAAACCTTGTGCTGCCACTCGAGTTGCCATTGAAGGAATAACTGTTGCTGTTGAAGAAGAAGTTCATAAGAACTCTCAGGTTGTTGTTGTGAAAAGTGTTGGAGCGCCGACTGGCCCTTTTGAGCATTGGGTGGCCCTTTGTATTCATGAAATTTGATTTGCCTGGCCTTGGGTTGAGATTTGGCCTTATTGCTCTTTTTACTGCTTCGGCTCTTGGAGGCGTGTTGGTGTTGTTGATTGAAACTATTGTTGGTGTTTTGTTGACTAGCAAGTCCGGCAATGAGACCATTCAACTGGTGGGAATTTCCCAAGTCCACGAGTTTGCTTAGCTGAAGCTGAGTCGCGGAGAGAGAGAGCGGAAGGGGATTCGTCGTAGAGGACGAGATGGCTGCTTGGACTATTTTCGGCAACGTGTAGCTGTGAAGGAGGATCGACGTCGTGGGAAGACTCGCTGGCATCGGTGGAGGCGGAGGAGGCTGACAGGCCGGCGGCGGAGTGGACGCGATCGATAACGGAGATAAACTCGACACAGTTGATGGAACCGAAGGGGATGGAACCGCCGGGGCGGCTCCGGCCTCCACATTTGACTTGGATGGGACGTCAGACGTGCCTTGAGATTGATCTGGAGTCCCAGCCGGAGACGAAAGGTCAGAAGACGACTCGTCTTCACTGCACAAATAGATATTTGGGACATGTGGCCCAGGGGTGACCCCCTCGCAGGTCGCTTTAAAGGGAACAACACCCTCTGAAACAGAAAAAAAGGAATTTTTCATTTCATTGGCAATTTGTCAATTGGAATTCATTCTGGGTGAATCATCAATCATCAAATCATCACGGGCTCTCAACCAATAAAAATAAATCCAATTAAATGTAAATAGACTAAAATAACTTGAGATATACTTTCCATGTTTAAATTCTAGTTTAAATGAACAAATTACAACTGATTCATTATTTTGTCAGTGAATATAAAATAAAATTGCACAACTATATGATAAACATAAAGTAAAATCTAAATATTTAATATTCGGTTCTCCAATTAAAAAAATAAGTTGTAATATTTTTCTAAATAAAAAGACCATTAATGATCATAAATTTGGCAAAAGTTATACTTATTATAGTAATTATCATTGATTTTTTAACAAAAAGCTAATAAGTCAAAGTAATTAACTGCAATTATGTAATTAAAATAAAAGACAGTTATTCATTACAAATTACACGCATAATAAATACGAAATAAGTACTTTCCTATTGTACAAAAATTGCATCAAGAGAACAGACTTATTCATAGAAATAAATGGAATAGTTGAGCTTTTAAAAATATCTTTTGTTGAAGTGTAATGTAATAATAAATTAAAAATTGGAAGAGAGCCATTGATGAGGATGTGCATCGGCAGCTGAAAAGAAGCAAGTACCTTTTATTGCTTTATCAATGTTGGCATCAGGTGCATGAAGAATATTCTTCTTAACCAATTCCAGAGGTCCTGGCCTATGGATGAGATGATCATTGAGGGAGTCAGCCAACCTTGCCCGCTTCAACATCCGCTGTTTTTCTGCAAGTGAAGGGGCAACTCGGGCGTTGCTATCTGTGAACACAAACAAGGAGTTTACGAGACTGTTCGGTTCTTTTCCAAATTATTACTCCTAATCAAAACTCTTGATAAAAGTCACTTTAGTTCGCTGAAAACAAATGACTGACCTTCCCAAAATGACAATTATAATAATAATTAATTGATAAGGAATGACACAACTTCCGCACTATTTTTAAAGACAAGTTGGAAATTCGGTCAATTAGAAAGCATTTTTTTGAATAAACATTTATCCTAAATAACATTAAAAGGAAAATCAATTAACTTTTAATAATTAAGATTTAATAGATTCGTGACTCAACCACACACCACATAAGATTACTAAGAATTTATTACATATGTATAACTCTAACTTGGTCCTTGTATAAATCACATTAAAAAGCTTATTTTGAACATGTGGTGTAGGAGAAAACGTTTAACTATTCGGGCAAAATTTCAAAAATAGGATTATTCTGCTTGTTAGTAGTGTCAAATAGATTGAATTTTTAAAGACAATATGAATTCAACCCACTTTACCTCTACATTGCGTTTATTATGGTTTAATTCTTTATATTAAATATAAAGATATTCAAATATGAAATTTTTTAAAATATATACATTGTAGAAAAGGCAAGTAATAAAAGCTTATACCTTCTAATATATGTTGGCGTATGAGTTCTTGTCTAGCTGGACGCTGCTGGATTTTGGCTTTAAGTAGATCCCCCATTCGGGCTCTTTCAAGCCGAACTCTTTGACCAGCAAAAGCAGCTGGAGTCTTCGGAGCTGCACAAGTAAATAAACCCAATGAGGATCCATTTGGCAGTTGATTAGCAATTGGTCATTTCACCTCATTAATTTCAATACACATGAATTTCAAAGGAAGGAGGAAAAAGAAGACGAGAAATTAGCTTACGAGGTAAAATTCCTTGTTCAACAAGTTGGTTCATTGGGCGCCGCATAAGCAATTTGACTTTAAGAGCTAAAATCAAAGTAAACGACGGATTAATTACACAAATACACATTTTGCCAAAAATCCAAACACTCAGAACAAAAATTATTGTATAATTTTTTTAAAATATAAAAAATGTTGAATGTGAACATTTGCCATGCATTAAATCACTCTTGTTATTTGATAAAACATTCATTTTGACATAATGTGTCAAATGTTCCCATTCTCCCAGAGGAGAGTGAAAGAGAGCATGTAATTAAATTCATGGTGGAGAGGGAAAATCCTTACATTCTTTGTTTCGATTCATGCTTGGCTGGAGCGGAGAGTCATCAACCTGTACATTCGGCGGAGATGACTCCGATTCTCCGCCTGTCGCTCCGGAGCTCAATTCCAAAGAATCTGAATTGAGGTTTTGGGGACTGGGTGAGTCTTGAACAGACTCGGGCGACCCGCTCATATCCATTGGGTCCATCTCAACTTCGTCAAAATCGTCGAAGAATTCAGGGCACAAATGAAAGAGCGTTTCGATCAGATCAACGTCCAAATTTATAGGCCAAATGAGGTTTTTATCTGAATGGTCTTTTCCACCTGAAATCAAATTCAAATATTAGTCAAAATTAATGCTCACTCACGTCATTTGTTTACTTATCAAATATTATTTGCACTTTCTTTTGTAAACACGCACAGTTGCAGATTGCAATAAATTGAATTAATTACATATGAGAATATCAAAAGTATTTATCAGCCAACTGTTCGCAACTTTTATGCAAGGAATCCTTGTTTATAAACCATTTATGCAATGCCTAATTATTCTTACTATCTAACACACATTTCTTCATATTTTTTGCATTTTTAAATACTTTAGCATTGATATTGGCCATGTTTTAGCACAATGAAAATATTTTTCATAAACAATCACATGGTCTTATTTGTGACTCATTTTAAGCTAAGAAAAATAGTCAAATTGAAAAGTCCTTTGAGCACTCATTTCCAAATTCTCTTGTACCATTAAGCCAAAAAGCGTAAGTAAATAAACAAGGATTCTATAAGTTGTAATAAACCTTTGGCCTAGGCAGTTCCATTACATAAGAATGTGTGTCAAATTAAGCTCCTGAGGTTACGTAAGGGTTATTTTGATGAAAAAAGAGGGATCGACGCGTATGACAAAAACATCCGGTGGAAATTAAAAAAGTTCATCAAGACCCATCGAATGACTCGACTTTATGACAAATAAACAACAAAAATAAATTGAACTCCCACATAATTTTTCTCATTCAAAACTACTTTTAGTTCGTCAAAACCTATATTTACCATAAAGAAACTCGTGAGAGGACTATCGTGCGGACGATTATTTATTGCACTTGTGCCAACTAGGAAAAATGTAAGTTCATATAACCTCATTAGAACATTAGAATAGCCAAGGAAGCCTCTGGTATAGAGAGAGAGAGAAGGGACGAAGAGAAATGAGAGCTCCCGTCTTCTATTCCTCCCAACATTCACAAAAAAGTCATCTTTGGCTCCGCACCAAAAACGAGGAATCTTTCGTTTTCCTTTCTCTATATTAACCGAACATCTCGCCCCTCTCGCCCTTATTGTAAAATCACACACACACACACACATCCCTCAATGCATTTTACACTCGTTAGCCCGGCGACGTTTGAGGCAAACGCTCGACAAATTCCCACAACCCGCCACCGGAACGGACATAAAAATTAAAGGTGGAACTAATTATTTGCAAATGGGCCAATCCCCATCATATGTATGGGAAACCTGGAGAAAAACCCCACCTTGACAATGTAAACATGGAACGGCGTTGGGGTTATTGAAGCTCAGGTACTCGTCTCGATCATCACTGATCCCGTTGTCCTCATGGGCCGACTCGCTCAAAGTACACGAGAAATCCTCATCATCCAAGTCCAAATCACAATCATCGTCCAGGAGCTTGTCAGGAATTTCGTTCAGTTCACCATTTGACTCGTCCGAGTGGAAGCGTCGCTTCAAGGACTTTTCCTTCACGGCCTTGAGCCCACAAGTGCTCGAGACGAAGAGGGTGTCGAGCGGGTCTTCGTAGAAGTCTTCGACGGAGCTGAGGTTCAAGTCCGCCTCCTCCAACCTCAGCCGCTCCTCAAAGCCCGGCTCGCTCGCTCCGGAGGAGAAGTTCGAGGAGGGGGAGGAGCTCGAGGTCGTCGCGACGGAGGAGCCTACGCTGCACGGCGGATCCAACCCAACCACGATCTCCTGTTGCTCCGCTGGCGGTTCCTCAACACGGTACTCACTGCCAACCACGGTGCTAACCGGCATAGTGGCTCACCCGACCCTTCAAAACATCCTCGGCTCACAACCACCATCGAAGGCCCCTCAGTCAACTCAACACTCACAATCAGTCAAAAGTCACACACATGGCGATTCGCCACTCGAAGGAATCTCACTCACACTACTGTTTTTCACAAGTAAATTAAAGTAATTGGTACTATTGGTCAAAACTCGGAATTGTATTAGCAAGGCCATCATGTGGACCAGGCCTCTTTATTGGTAATAGCTAAACGCACTAGGTAATTGAGGTTTACAAAGAACAAGAGTTTGGTCTCGGCTCTCTTCCGGCCTCGGAGTGACTGATGGAATACTTGGAAGAAGATAAACATTGGTCCACATGGATATGAGTATATGATGGTCTTGGTTCGCGGATCGGCTACTCAAAACTGGAGAAAGGAATCTCCTGGCTTCTCTCATTTGATCTCTTTTCCGATGACGAAAATAAATGGCTTCACCATGACTCATATCCACATCACAAAATTTTAACCCGGTAAAAGAGGTAATTAGTAGCTCTGCGAATCCCTCTAATTGACTTCGAGGCATATGCCAAAATCCTCAATAGTTCAATGAGAACACAAATTCACACCAATGCCATTTGCCTCTCTTCTTAATGAACTTTTCCCCTTCGCTATGTCGGTATATGAGAAAATCACTTTTGGTCCTCGAACAACCCGCCACTTTTACCCACACAACACCCAACACAATCAACACAAATCTGAACCGAAGGTCCCGAACCCAAGAAGAACCGGCTCAATTCTCAAGCCCCTCATTTCCAAAACCACCAAGGATCACCACGATCGTCAATACATTCCTCAAATATATAATTGAGTGGGTATGAGAAGGCAAAGTTCCACGAGGGGCAACAGACACATTGCTACACCCTCGACAACACAATTATATACAGAAACACGAATCCCGCAATGGAGACCGAGATTAAATAGAAAAAAGAAATCGTGGAGCGGACGAGTTTTTTGGTGGATTTAGGCCGGGAGTGTTTCCTCTTCCTCAGCCACTCCGCTACTTGCAAATTCAACCCGATTTAGTGAGGAAGAGGAAGGGAAAAGAAGCGAAATGCACTGAGCGACCGACAGCGGCGACAACCAACCAACTCATTCCAACTTCTATTTCGAGACTCATCAGCTGCTCAAAAAATTCTCTCACTCTTTTAACCGACGACCCAGCCTCTCCCTCCTATACGGCCCAAATCACCCTTTCACAAATAATAATGTTAATTGCCCATCTTCATTCTTATTAACCCAAAATTACGCTTGAGAGATAAGCTCCCGTCCAATTTTCCCCCTTCCCTCCAGTTCTCCTGCTCCTCCTCATCATTCACAAATTCTCACGGGAAGGAGGAAGGGCGATGATGAAAATCCATAGATCCGCCACTCTCCCACCCACACCTGTTATTTTCTTTAGCTCCATAGTACATTCCTTTCTAAACGCTAATTTACTCCCTACATTTACGATAGTTAATCTTACTCCCATGCTATGCTTCCCTTTGCCAAATTATGTACTTCTAACTACATGCACAAATCGCACACAGTGTACGTATTTATAATTTCGCTAACTTTTATATGATCCTCATTGCATGATACTTCACCCTACTTTCAAATTACAATCTATTAACTATAAGTCTATTAGGATTCAGAGGCTAAGTTTAATAGTAAAAATTAAATATAAAAGTATCTTACTTATATAAATATTCTTTCGAATATAATATATGCCTAGATAATGAAAATTGAAATAAAGGTTTTATATAAAATGAAAATATAATCAGTCATTTTCACTGAAGTGATGACCATTAGCAACAGTAGTACCATTAGTGACAACTGTAAAATTTGAAATGAAAAGTGATGATTATTTAAATGAAAAACTCAATTTCATATTTTGACCAAAAGTCCATAATCTCTTAAATCCTCTCAATATGGTCACACAATATGGTCAAAATATTAAAACGAAAGTAGCAATGAACCACATAAGCCTTGACTTGAGTACTGGTGGCATTTAAGTTTAAGTTATAGATAGAAAAATATTTAATAGCTAGTACTTGTAGCTTGATCAAATGGCTCAAAAAGCAGTTACACTTTTTAACTTACAAGTAAACTTACTTCAACTTTCCTTCAAGTTTGGTAAAGGCACAAACTTGCCCCATTGTCGAATTCGTATGTACACATTGTACATTACTTGGCCAATGCCTTTTTTGTCTTTTAAAGTTTAACTTCCAAGAAAGGTGTGAAGTGCGGGTGCTATCATCATTGAAAATAATTTATATCCTCATCGATTTGAGAATTAATGAAGAGATTCCAAATTAGGAGGAAATTACACACAAAAAGGAGGTCGCTCATTTACAGTAGTGTCAGAAATTAGTTAAATCTTGGTGAAAAATCTTTGTAATAAGCTTCAAGACAATTGTGCCTCTCACTCAAGATTTTTAACTACAATATAAGGCCCAAATTTAAGCCAGATATAGAACTCAACATGAGAAACTGCTCTTAAAATTTATGATGGTCTAACGCTAAAGATCAATGTAAATAACCAATGAAGAAAGTCAAGATGTACCCATGAACTCAATTTTGCGGAAAGGGCTAAAGGCAATTGAACAAATTCCTTTTATAACCACTATTTCTTCACAATAAACAATATGGATGGAAAAGTTGAACAGAAGGCTCCTGGCTAAAAGCTTCCAAAATTTGCCTATTTGACTTTTTAGTGAAAATAAGAAGCCTTTTAAACAGTTTAGCCAAGAAAGAAGTAAACGAAGCATTTTCTTTCAAGAACATCCTATTCTCATTTAAGCTAACTACGGGTAAGTGCCGGGAGTTACCCAGAAATTCTTTCTGCAAGCTGTCTCCTTTAAACCTTCTGACTTCATTTGGGGTTTATTTTTTTAACACAAAAAATTCCAATCTAAGCAGATGGGAAAAAATAATCTTAAAAGGCCACTCTACCTTAAACCCATTCAAACCCTCATGGACTCACGATCAATTTGACCATTTGATCCATTATTTACTTTTAAAAATAATCATAATTCTCAATTACATCTTTAACAAAATACAAAGGAATTTTCTACATGATTTTACTAAACTCAACTAATGATAAGCTAAAACAAACAGTCGGATGAGAATAAAGCTGTTTGTACATCATTTATCTTTATATCAATGGTGAATAATTTGGCAAGTCATTCCGCACCAACCTGCTAATTGATTTAATCATCCAAACCCTCCCAGCAAATTAAAATTTTTCCCAAAGGTCGCTGCGTTTGACAATACCTCAAGAGCGTCTCTTGAAGAGTAGTATTTACTAATCGAGTTTACTAGGGCACCCATCAATCATGACTCCTTATTTAAGCCTTTCGACGCGAGTTATTCCAATTTGTGTTTTATTATCTCAATTTTATCTCGAATGAAAATAAACAGCGTGATGAGAGTAAACAGAGTAGGACGAGTGAGGAGCTGGAAGGAAGGAATGCAATTAAGACCAACTTTCATCCTAGTCGTCCCTCCGACCCTCCCTCTCCTCCTATTAAATGGAGAACCTGGGCGATGCGATGGATTGAAAACGAGGAAATTGGGGAGTAGGAGAAAGAAAGCCTAAAAATATCCTCAATTCCGAGCTAAAACTCTTCATATTAAACTCCTGGTACATTATGCTGTATATGTGCGTATATCCGCGAGATATCAAGGAGTTTAGGGAGACCAGGGGAACTTCCACATTGTGGGCTAATTTTATTCCTCTTTTGACTAAGATGAACGTCGTGGTTACCCATCTCGTCCCATCCCCCCACAGGTCCCTCAAGAGGAGTCTGAGGCGGCGTGATCACCACCGTGGGAGTGTTCCATCAAGGACCGCCACGGTCACAGGGTGACCCTAAAGGCATATCATATACTCTTACATCACGGCATCACGAGAGCCTCATCACCATGCTCAAACACCCACGCGTCAACCCAATTGTCATATATACATGGAAGAATCATGAAGGATGTAGAGGTTCTTTGGTGGTGATGACGAGGATTCTCTCAGCGACCACCATTGTCTTTCTCCCTTTGAATGAGAAGGGAATCATTGAGAAGAAGACGAGGAAACTCCGAATCTTCACTCCGCCTCTTGCCATAAAAAATAAAGTTCTTTTGAGGATCCCAACTGGCTAAATTCTAGACCCTTCAGGATTTACATTTACACGTCCTTCCTTCTTCTCTTTAAATTTTTGGCAATTGACCAAAATTGACAAACTTAACTACACTGAACAGAATCTTTATTAGCTCGCCGACCCGAAGGCTGCGAAGGGTTAGACTGACAATAATATGAAATCGCGCAAGGAGAGACGAACGAATAAATGCCTCTTTAAATACTTTTCAACCCAAGTTTTTGCAATTAAAGATTGAATAATTTAGATCCAATTACAAAACTTGCTCGACATTGTATATACAAATATTCGCCTCAACGACTCAACCATGAACGCGAGAGAATCAGAGAAATGTTTCTTACAAGAAACTTAAAAATCCCAATTCATTAAAACATCCAGACACAATTAAGAGGGCGAAATTTGGTGAAGCCATTATACATGGTCAAATGTCCATGTCTTATGGTATGTAAGTCCATTAGATAAGCTTAAGAATAACTCCTACACCCTTATTTTAGCCAAAGTAATTTCTCGTTTTTTCCAGAGAAAAAATATCCCATGCTTAAAATTGACATCACGAGTTTTATTTAAAAAACTCACATAATATCATCGTTCCTAAATACATACAACCAACTTAATCTCTTGTGATTTGTTTCGATACTTTTGATTGAGAATTGATACAAAATTCTTTCATGAAAAATAAATTATAGTATCAAATGATTCAAATTAAACTTTAATTTTTTATAACATTAAGATTTGATCACATTCATGTGCATATTACGAATAACATTATTTATAGTAAAACCTTATTATTAGTAAGATCTTTATAATAAAAAAGGAATAGAGAAAAATGTGCTAGAAGAATCTAGAGATTTACATTACGCCCACGTGCATGTTTTCCTATTGCTAATTTGCATCAAGAACCCATAATAAACGTAAATGTATGTGTTTGTATTACCTCAATAAGTCCTACACGAGAACAAAGCAAATAATCAATGTAAAAAGCATTATAAACAATGGTCTAAATAACCACTAATGTAAATAATTAAAAAAAATATTTGCAATGTGTAAATGTAAATATTTATTTATCATATCATTTCATCATAAATTATACTTGTGTACCGATTTTTATAATGCATAGTTCAAATGAAATGTAATAAAACATCTAATTTTTGCTGAATGAGAGCAGTATGGATGGGAACTTGGGAGCAAATGAAAATGAGAACCACAGGACAATAAAATTAATTAACATTTAGAAACAAAAAATATCAAAAGCATAAACATTATAATTATCTAATTTATAAAAATTGTTTGATGAATTAAAATAGCTTTAAACTATTTTTTGAAGAGAAATGAAAATGAAGTAGTACATTTTGAAGTGAATTATGCCAATCAGATTCAAGTACGACCCAAGACTAAATTTTTCCATTTGATGGATTCTAAAAATTATAGTTTATAAGACATATCTTAATTGTAATTAAAACAAAAAAGATTAAAAATTACAGAAAATTGCTTAATTAAAACCCAAATTAAAACCGAATATTTGAGAATGCTATGCAAACCTTTATTTTGTGAGTTTATTATGTTGATTTTGGAGTTTAGTCTTAAAAAAGGTTGTGGAATGAATTTACACTTCTTTAACCTTCTAACTTTATGATTGTAGATACTTTAATTTGCAATGTTAAATAAATAACTTACTTGTTGTTGACGAATGATTTTAATCATATTTCGAAGTCCAACGTTCCCATCTCTCTCGACTTCTTAACTTGTAAAACTAATCAGTCCGGCAAAAGCCAACTTCACGAACTATACTTCAATACTAACTTGAAGACACGCTAAATTAGCCAATTATCAACTTCATGAACTCGATTAACACTAATTTAGATATTTAATAATGACGACAATACAAAGTTTTCTAAAAACCCTCATAATGAGTTCATTAAGCTCTATGCTACATTTGTATAAAAAACGACAACCGGTGATGCGATGTAAAAAAGGGTAAATTTCCTCTTGCGAGAGTTGAGAAAACGGGTAAAGACAGTTGTAAACGGATTAGTTAGCGAGTAATGATGATTTAAATTTACAAATGTCAATACAAAAGGTAGAAAATTACCCTTTCTTCTAGACTAAAGTTTTATTAATGTACAAAAACATATCGGCCTCGGAGCAGAGGATAGGCACTTGGGATACAAATGGAAAATATAAATGAAAAGGCCAGAGATGGCGAAATCAACCCGGATGGCCAATCTCAAATAAAAGATATATGAAGGAAGGCAAACATAATGTAAATGCGCATTGCATATTGCGGCAAGAACTCAAGTTTTATAAATTGTGGATATATAAAAAATTAGATGACTTGTTTTTACCTGGTTTAATTCATTTTATTGGTTAATTGTCTATTTTAAGGATATACGCACTTGTGTTCATATTTTAATTATCACTAGAACTCAATCATGTGTTTTTTTGTTTTGATCTTGCATGATTTTTAATGGTCGAAAAATGCCAATATTTACAATCGCCACCTTAAATTTTAAACCATACCATATGTAATCAAGTAATCACTCTTAAGTCGCGGGGAAGGCGTGTTTTTTGTGTCTTATCACATTTTTAATCTAAAAGGTGGGTGATTGATGGTTAAATGTTAAATTGATTACATATATTATAAAATGAATATTTTTAGACTACTTTGTTCAATGGTAATAATTAGCATTGTGTAATTAACAGGAAAGAAGTATCATTTGAAAGAATGGACGATTCAAATGTTGTTAAGTCGTTGTCATTCAACCAGCAGCGTCGCAGCCTTGGGCAAAGTGGAAAGGGTAATATTAAAACTCCGGTGAGACAAGCTGTTGTCATTCCCGGAGAAATTGACTGGTAAGTTGGTGTTTGCTTTTCTATTGATTTTTAATGAGAGTTGATGTACTATGTGATGAGATTTAAGTATGAATTCAAATACTTCATGTATTGTGTAATTTAGAATAATTTATTTTTATTATTCACAGGCCGAGCCTTGAGGATGATAAAAATAAAGAATTACTTGACCTTATCAATGGGTAAAACGTTTAATCTAACTTCGATTATAAATGCTATTGCCTTTTCTATTTTGTGCTTACTAATTATATTATTATTTAATATTTTATATCTTTTTATGTAGATTGGCCAAATCAATGAAAAAAACACTCAAAAAGCCACCATTGAGTCTTATTCGCCAAGTGGACAAGGATGCCAGGAATGAATTTCGTCGAGAATGGAATATTGTTCAAATGGCTCAATTCGGATTTGACATCTCGAATTACATAAATATTAGGTAATGGTTTAGTATTTATATATGCCAGATTTTGAATTATGCAGTCAGCAAACAAATAAGATGATTTTGCATGAAAGAATAGCGACCTAATTCTAAATTCATTATTTCATATTCTAAAGGGCGAGCGTTGTGATTGGGATTAATTGCGTAGTGAAATCAATGGAGCTTTTTGAGCTTTCGGCAATCTTGATTGAAAAGGATGTGGATCCTCCAATTTTAACCAAAATTCTTGTTCCAATGGCAAATTCCAAATGTGTTCCTATCATTGCTGTTTCGGGTCTCAACACTATTTTTGAAGATGCCACTTCTATCAGATGCATAGCCTTGGGTCTTAAGGTAAATAAAATCTTTAATTATTTAAAAAATACCTAGAATTATTTAATGAATTTTTTAATAGTACCTATGATGTAAGATTAAAATGATGATGATTTTTAATGTTTTTAATAGAAAAAGTGCAAAGAAGTCGACGATCACTTTTATCAATTGTGGGAATGGATTCGTGAGGAATTGAATATCACTGGTGCTGAACAAGACGAATTTATTAATTCTCAAGACCCTCCTGAAGAAAAGAAGTATTTTTCAAATGTATTCAAAAGAAAAGGTGCTCGAAAACCATTTAAACGCGCAAAAATTCGCCGAGTCTGGCGCGTATAAATTTTATCGAAAATATTTATTCATGATTCCTGAATTACCATTTTTTTTTAAATTAAACGATAATTTTTTCTTATTGACTTAATTTAGATACCTAGTGTAGATAGATTAAATGTAGACATTATCATTTATCATAGAATTTATGGTAGCATGGATTAATTGAAATTGATTATATATTAAATACAGAGCTGATCAAGTCTGAATAATGGTTGAAATATGTTATTTATTGAATGTTAACAAATAAATATTTATTATAACATGGATTTTGAATGTGTATAATATATGATCCCAGTCTTTCGAACGGAGCTCAGGAATTTTAAATCAAATATATTATGTTTATGAAAGTATTTATATAATTATTTGATAATTTGTAGGAAATTAGCGTGTAAATGTTCATGTGATTTCACAATATTCAAAGCTAAATTAATAGTTAAAATATAAAAATTCGTGGAAACATGTATCAGTCGTTCCTTATTCTATATCTGAAAATATAGTGTACTTTTAAAAGTCATACATCTATTTTGCATTAGAATGATTTGTTTTAGTCGGCATTATAATTGCAAGTTGAAACCTTATTCTTTATTGTATGCAATATGATGACTTTTGATGTGACAATAATTTTTAACAAAATAAATGTATTGTGAAGTTGGTATTTTGGTATTATATAGTTAATTTGTTATAAATATAATAATTGATCAATTATTTATTCATTTTATAAAAAAGCTTGTGGCATTAATTCATCGTTAATGTTCAAATGTAATTTATTTGAAAATTACAATGACGTTTATACTTATGATCCCCGTCCGTAATAAAAATCCATGATGCAAGTTGCAATATTGTTTCATTTTAAAATAAGATTTTATCATGAATTTATCATAAGTAATTCATAGATTTTTTGAGTGAACGTTATTTATTTTAAGAAAAATTACAACAGTGAAGTTAATAAGAAATTATTCTTCATTTAAAATTATAGTTGTTAAACTAATTTACTTATACTAGTAAATAAATAGAGACGTATAGTTAAACTAATATGGCATATTATGAATGGCATCTCTTAGATCGAATTTGAGAAACTTTAATGTTTTAACGAGCAAATAATAAAGGTTTAATAAGAAACTATATTTAATAAGAAAGATATATAACACATAATATATAATTTGAAAATTGATTATTTTTAACAGATTCACTCCAGTGAGCTCAAAATAAATAAATATCTTTGAAATTGGTAAATAAATAGGAAATAAAATTTTATAATTTATTAATTTTCAAACTAAAGTTAAAAATGAAGATTTTCCTAATCGAATTAAAATTTCTGAATTGTAACAAAATAATTTAAATTGCTTAGGGAAATTTGTCGAATGATGGCTGGTCTGAATTTTAATACTAGATAGTGTTTTTTGACTAATTCGATAGTGCTGATTACGAATCCGAAGGAATTAGCCGTCGCTCTCATAAAATTATAAAGTTACAATTAATTAAAGTTAAAATTAATTTTAATTTGAAAATAGATTTTTAGCCCAATTAGAATTTCTAACTTTCATCTTACCTAACCTAACCTAAGCTCTCATAAAATAATCAAAATAATTCATAATTAAGAAATAAAGCGAAATAAAGCCGCATGAGAATCTGTTTTCCTTCCGCGAGCCGCGCGAAGATAAAAATGAATGCGGATTCTCACAAAACCAATAGAAGTAATAGGGAAACTTATTCAACTTTAACTAGCTTGTTTTAAGAGAGCGATGGCTAATTCCTTCGGATTCGTAATCAGCACTATCGAATTAGTCAAAAGACACCCTAGTATTAAAATTCAGCCCGACCACCCAACGACAATTATACCATTTGCTTATTTAGGTACTGTTTTAAGCTTTGAAAGTAAGTTAAAGATATCAAGAAGATAAATGTATATATTGCATTCTATCTTAAAAGATTTGTAAGCTCAATTAGATTAGATTTATAAATTATTGGTTTTCTTACAATTAATCAATGCGAGTACATAAATGGTTTATAGTTTTAGTCTTAAAGTTATCATTTGGTAATAAAAGCTAATTAATTGATATTACTCTGATTATACTCTAGCTAACTTAACTAAACATTTTAGAAAGATTCATCGGGATTACTGGCATTATTAGTTTATTGTATCACTTTTTATGAGATTTCAAATGAGCTTTGAAGAGTTTTTCGTTGTGAAACAAGGCAGAGCAAATGGCACAAGTAAAGGTTTGGGAATTTCCATTGAAGACATCATTGAAGTTATTCTGATCCCTCATGTTGACGGAGAGAAAGCTTAGCGGATTGTTCACTTTCATTCCTCCGCCCACGAAGTTCAGTTTTGAGTTTCCATTCTTCAAACTATTCCCAAATAAAAAGTTTGGGATAACAGAAACATCTCCAGAATCCAAATTCCCACGAGGGGCAGCTGTCAAGTTGGGCTTTGGAGGCAAATTCCTCACCACTGCATTAAGGCTCGAACTTTCTCCGTCGCTTGACGCCGGCGGAATATTGACTATCAGACCATGAATGTTCTTCATGTGTCGGAGAAGGTTGGGTCTCTGAAGAAAAACCTGAAATCAAAAAATAACAAATAGTTTTATATTTATTGTTACCACTAAATTGTTGAGTCTAACGTAAGTTGAGTCGACTTGAGACTCATTATTGCACAACAAGCAATTTAATCGCTCATTAAATAGAAAGCTAAAATATAGCCAATGTTAAAAACTCTAGATTGTTAAATTACCTTATCACAGAAATTGCATGGGAGTGACCCAGCCGAGCCATCACTGTCAGTCCCATGAATTCTCCTTATGTGATCCTGAAGCGCGTCTTTCCGCGGAAACTCCTTTCCACAACTGTCACAAGAAAAGTTTTTCTCGCCCGTGTGAAGAACTTCGTGCTTCATCAAATGTTCCTTTCTCTTGAAGGCTTTCGGACAGTAATTGCATTTGAATCGACGAATGTCCGAGTGGACGGTGCTTTGATGCTCATGAAGATCGTTGATTTGAAAAAAGTGTTGTTCGCACATGTCGCATTGTAAATAAGGTTTCTTCGGCTTTGGTTGCATACTCAATAGGGCTTTGTCCGAAATGACGAGGCCAGAAGCTTGAAGCGCAGACAAAGGAAGATCAAGTCCCAGAGTTTGTTGAGCCAATTCAGGAGGAATCCCAAGGTACTCCGTAGGATGAACATTTCGAATATGTCGAATAAGGTGATCTTTTCTTGAGATGTCTTTCCCACAAAATTCACAAGTGAATTTCATTCCAGAATGGACGGATGAGAGATGCTTGGTTAAATGTTCCTTAATAAACCAATATAATTTAGAATAAGTAAACGTACACAAAGAAATTGAAATAAATAGTAAACTACAAAACAGAATAAAAATTACTTTTCTGACGAAGCCTTTTGAACACATTGGACATTTATGAGGACGATTGGCACTGTGAGTAGTTTGATGTCTTTGAAGATCTAAAAATAATTTAATCAATTAGTTCCAATTTTACAAATCAATTTAAAATACTATTAAACTGAAAAGTGAGTTACAAAAAAGATTCAATTTAAATTGACTTACTAATCCTGCTCATAAATGAAGCTCCACAATCTTCACATTGGTGCTTCCTATCAACGCGGATTCCATTCAGACTCGCATGTATCTTGGTGATTGGATCGTAATCTTCAGGGCTTTCAGGCTCTTCGTCGTACAATCCTTCTTCGTCGTCATCAAAATAGAGTTGATCTTCCATATCTTCTTCGTCGTTGTCCTGGGCATTTTCGTATTGCCCAGAAGGAAGATCTGGTTCGACTGTGATTTGCATTGAATTATCACCTTCTAAGCTCAAATGGTCACTCAATCGATCGTCGTAATCCTCTTCAAGCTCATTTTCTTCTGAGTTATATTCAACTTCCTCTTTTACTAACGTTAAGTCTTCAGTCTACGAAAATGAGTCAAGCAATTTAATTTTTAAAAGAAATAATTTTCGCACTTTACATGAATTCAATGACAAATTAAATATTGACTTTATGAATTGTGATTTGCCTCACCTTAATTTTTGCAGAAATTTCCTCATTCATGCCATTTTTCTCTTCAGAGTAAACATCAGGATGAACATTACTATAATAAATAAAATTGTAATGTCTTTAACGAAATGACTTTGTGAAATGAAAGTAATAAGTGACAAACCCTAATTCGTACTTAAAAAGAATTTATGAAGATCCTTCATTGCGGATTCCCATGTTCTTACCGAATGTGGTGGATTAAATGATCCCGACGAGACACATTCCGTCCGCAGTACTTGCAAGAAAACTTTGCTCCTCCGTGTTCAGTGGAGATGTGGGCGGCGAGCTCGTCCTTTTTGGGGAAACTTGCATTGACAGAAGGAGCATCTGTATTTTGCCTCTCCGTCGTGGGTCACAAGTTGGTGACGGATGAGACTCGGGCGAGTCACAAAGGACTCTTCGCACATGTCGCAGGAATACATTGTGGGCTCGTTGGAAAAGTCTTCTTCCTCCTCCTCCGGAACTTCTGTCTTGAGGAGCTTCGACATTCGACCAAGGGATTCATCCCCTTCCAGTTTACGCTTCAGGATTGACTCGCGCCTCATCGAGATATCCGCCATCCTTTAATCTAACAATGCGTTAATTAATAATATGAACAGAAATTCGAACAAAAATTGATCCCAAGAAAGTGAAAAAATGAACATGAGCATTGAGATCCTTGAGTTCAAATCTACGTACATTTGTCTACTAACATTATATTTGGAAATTGTAACGTCCCTCATGGTTGTTATAATTAAAGGTTGGTCTCATAATTATAAAATTGCTTTTATCATTAAGAAATAAAAAGTACATTTTTATTGAGAAGAAGCTAAAGAATCTTACTTCACCCCTCTCACTGATCTCTTCTAAAATATTATGAACTATTACAAGCAAGGTCGAGCCCTACGAGATCCTATATAATATTAATTTCACTTGTAAGAACGTTAGGTACTCTCTGAGGAATCAGGGGTAGGAAGGAAAGACATTGGAATTGGATATAGAAAGGACCATTGCATGGGGTTTGGGGTAACTTGCTTGTGATCAGGGTGTTTATACTTTTATGGATGGGCTGCTAGTTGCTATATAGATTCCCAAGGAGGTTGAATCTCCTCTATGCAAGTGGTGGATTAAATGATCCCGACGAGACACATTCCGTCCGCAGTACTTGCAAGAAAACTTTGCTCCTCCGTGTTCAGTGGAGATGTGGGCGGCGAGCTCGTCCTTTTTGGGGAAACTTGCAATTGCATGGGGTTTGGGGTAACTTGCTTGTGATCAGGGTGTTTATACTTTTATGGATGGGCTGCTAGTTGCTATATAGATTCCCAAGGAGGTTGAATCTCCTCTATGCAAAAGGGTCGAAAGGGAGGACGAAGGGGAGACTGGAATCTCCCAGCTCTCTTGGATCTACGCGAGTCGTGTCCAAGAACTCCAAGGGCTTCCAACAGATCCTTCAGGCATTTGGGCGTGTGTGGCGTAATAAGTGAACCCCAGAGTGAACGCCTAATACTTGGGAGTGGGGAAGAAGGGGAATCTCCATGGGTTGGGTTCTCCTTCGTCTTTCGCTCTCCCAAGAGGAGGCAAATATGCAGCAGCAGTAGGTGATGGGCTATCCTCGACGTGGTCTCCTACACTCCTCCCTTCCAACATGCAGAGATTCCTACCCAATTTATCAGGGGCTGATGAGACCATGGAAAAGGACTTTCATCCACCTCTTCCCATGCCTCTACGGATAGAAATTGCGGTTTTCTACGCGAGTGCCTCTTACCCGCGTGTGGAAGGAATAAGCTAAGAATGAGTTTTGCAATTTGAAATTGATCTATATGAGCCTATAGCTGGGAGTCTGCTTCAAAGCGTTCCTACGCTTCTCGCAAATGACTCTATTGTGTGTGAGCCTCGTAAGGGTGGGGGAGAAGAATGGGGAATTGTATGAACAAGAGTTACCTGGAGCTCGTTGTGAAGATGTTCGGAGACAGGGCAGTAGTGCGATGGCGGCTCCAAATCCCATGGAATCCTACTTAGGGGAAGGTTGGAAGCGTCCCCTCGGCCAGGGGATCCCCTTGGAAAAGCATTCGGGGGAAGTCGGGCCGGCGAACCTCCCACGAATCCCTCCCATCGCCCAGCTCATCGAGAGTTCCAAGGACCCCCCTTGAAAGTCGCCCTTTCGACCCTACCCCGGCTCCCCAGCTGCCCAGATTCAACACCGTGTGTAGCCCACGCTATTCTCCCACACGAGATACACAACAAGAGCTTTTTCAACCACCGAACCTCCTCCCAAGCCTTACATGTAGGACAGACAGAGTTAAAAAAGGCTGAGGCTCATAAGTTCAATGCTTTGCCTCTTTCCCAGTCTCGTGTCGATGGCACATTGCTTATTAATAAATACTATTAATCCTATTTTATAAGCATGACTAAATTGATTTTTCTTGAACTCTTTTCAGTCTATTTAATTTGACTTTTTATACTTCATCTGTATAAACTTTGTGTGTTTGGGGTATCTTGAGATAGAAGTTTAAGGACATTTTTTAAATATATAGTAAAATGGGGGTATTTGACCCAAGTGTCAATAATATGTAACAAGAATAATAAATAATAAGCAATGTACTTAATGATGGCACAATATGTAATGTATAATGCATTTTTTAATGATTTACAAAAACTTGTATACAAACTTGTACTTAATTTGTTATCATTTATTCTGAATCGTTTAAAAAGATGCTGAGCAGTTTACATGCTCAACTAAGGATAAAGACGGAGCATTAATGCTAATTCATATCAAATAAGAATTATTAAGGATGTTTTGGATATTTATTTAGGTTAAATTAGGATTTTGCATGCTATTCATTTTAATGTTCGTAAAGATGGTTCTTATAATTAGTTGGCTATAAGCTAGTTATAATGGAAAATGCGAAGAATGGTGTCACAAATAAACTGTTAGAGCAGATATTTATAAATTAAATTTCAAGTATGTATCATGTATCAAGGTTTCAATTCGCTGGAATACACACCTGCATATTCTGCATTGCATTCTCCTTTGCTATGCATTTACATTACTCTTCGCCGTCAACGCACATGAAAATGAATGAGAACCTTAATATAACGATTATCCTCTTAATACTCAAGATTTATTATTTAAAAAGTTTTGTCATAAATTGTATCATTTACTTTATAGCAATAATACCTGATTTCGTACGAACTTTAAATCTTTACATGCTTGAAAGACATTATAACATTTGAGACAGATACTTATTATATATATGTTCATTAAGAATTTATACTGTATTTTCAATTTAATGTTTAGTAAATAATGTAATTGTTAATTTTTTGCGGCAACGCGGCAATATATATTCTTAATTTTCATAACTAAAAAACTTGTATTATTTAGTGTGAAAAGTACAATTTGGAGTGGAATGGGAAATTCGACGGTTGGGACCTGCGATATTACACCTCTCATGTAGAAGAAGAAATGTTTGCTGTTGACCAAGAGGAATGCACGAATTATTTCCCACTTGAAGTTGTCACTGAAGGAATGCTCAGCATCTATCAACAACTTCTTGGGTTGACCTTTACTCAGCTCCCTGATGCTGAAAAATGGCATGATGATTGTCAAGTTGTAAGTTTGAATAATTTTTATTAATTGATACAATTCATTCATGAAAACATCATTCTTATGATTACAGGATTATGATTACAGGAATTCAGATTAGATATGATCGTCTTGGCTTGATATTGTTAACTATTGTCAAGTGTACTATAAGTTAGTTATTTAAATGTAATTAATTAAATTTCCAGTACAAAGTAGAGGATAGCGATACGAAAGAAACTCTTGGATACTTTTACTTGGACCTGTACCCACGAGATGGGAAATACGGAGATGCATGCTGCGTTCCTCTTCAGTCTGGCTGTTTCAATGAAGGAGTCAAACAACCAGCAATCAGTGCAATGCTCACAAACTTTTCCCGTCTGAAGAATAACAAGCCTTCACTTTTGGACCACAAGAGGTCTTGAAATATAACACCAATCACTAAAACTTATTCTTTACTTACTACATGTTTATTTAATATTATTATATCTTTTGTATTATTTATGCTTTAAATGAATAATTTTATTCATCAATAAAATATTTTCAGGTTGAAACCTATTTTCATGAATTTGGTCATTTGATGCACACGATATATTGTAGAGCGAAATCTGGATTTTTGTTAGGAACTAGAGTGGTAACTGATTTTGTTGAAGCTCCTTCTCAAATGTTAGAAAATTGGGTTTGGGAAAAAGAACCGTTGATCAGAATGTCGCGTCATTTTGAAGTAAACAATAAAATTAAGTGTGATAACATGAATTTGAATTTTTAATATTTAAGTAAAGTACTCTATTGGCTTTTTTATTGAATAGACCGGTGAGCCTTTACCTGATGAAATGGTTCAAAAATTGGCTGGTTCTCAAATAGCAAATGTAGCAACTTTAAACCTCCGACAAATTGCTCTCTACTTTTGATGAACGAATTCACTATGGCGGACGCTGCGATACTCAAAAGACATGCAGAAATATTAAAAGTATAATTCACTTGTTATAAAAATCAATGTCTTTTATATTTCTAGCTAAATAACAAATTAATTAATTAATAATAATAACTTGTAATAAAATGTTTTTGTCAGGACGTAATGGGACTTGAAGCGGTTGAATGAACCAACATGCCAGCCAACTTCAGCCATATTTGTGCTGGATACTCTGCTAGATATTACAGCTATCTTGTGCGCTCTTTTTCTTATAAATTAATTATTTTACTTTAAGGAAAGGTTTTATGAAATGATACTTAGAAAAAATCTCACATGTTAATTTAAACATGTTCCGTTCTTTTGCTTTGTTCTTGAACGAGGTGTTTAGCATGGACATGTACAAGACTGCGTTCAAGACCAACGGAATTATGAACCCGGAAACTGGTCGAAATTACTAAAAATGTATTCTTGAACCTGGTGGAAACCTTGATGCTAAAGAACTTTTTAGGTCGAAACCTGAGTAATTCAGCTTTCCTGGAGAGCAAAGGACTCCTCCCTTCTTAATTTCATCAACTTGGTCATCTTTTATATGATTTTTGCAATCTAGTTTTACATCCATTATTTATAAATTCTTCAATCGAATTTCAATTAATATTGTTTCTTAATTTAGCTTGAAAAATGTTATGTTAATATCAAGGGACAAAAAAAGTATATTTAGTGTTGTGAGAACAATGGATGTAAATAGATTTAGATGGAACTAGGTACACGGATTTCATTGCTTTAATATGCATAAAGAGAAACGTGTGGACATTTTTTAAATGGAGAACTCAATGTGCCGTCCATCCTCTGTGGTTTCATTGACCAATTTATTTTTATTCCTCATCTCACTCCAAGTGGCTTCATATATGACCATACATCCCTCTTCTCATACACTTGATCTACTACCATCATCCTCATTATTGAATTGTACAGAGGTGTATGGGGCGCAAAACTCGTTACACTCAATCTACTCGCTCAAGACTTTTCGAGCTTTGACAAACGTTAGCCATATAGCTAACTACACCAAGGCGCCACGCGGAGTCCCTTTCATATGAGCATTCTCTCATTATTACGCCTTCAGTCACAAAAATTCAACGTGTTCCAACAAACGACAGTATAATTTTGATGATTATGAAAAACAAGGCTTGTCAAAACTATCATTCAAAATCGGCATCATGTTTAAAATATTTATGATTTAAGACTTAAGGGTATTGAAAAAAGGGCCGAAGTTAAAAATAAAATGTATTATATATACATTTGAGGTTTGAAGGGACTTAAAACCCTTCCTCTTTTAGTCTTCAACACTTTCTCTTGTTGATCGAGAGCAATTTTGATTTTCTTGACAAATCTTCTGATCAAGAGCTCAATGAAGAGTCCGAGAATGAAAATTGGTATGTAAAATCACCTTATCATGTCTCCAAATAGTCGTGACCGATAGTCCTTCTTAAACTTAACATTATCAGTTCGACAAATGATGAAGCTTAAAGGTAAGTTTATCAGTTGGAAATAATTTAAATAAAAACAGTTCTATGCATCTTAAGTTGGTACAATTGTTCCCTGGAGAATTTTTCTATTATTAGAATTTTACGAATTGTTAAAAAGAAAAAGATTTCGTCAAAAAAAGAGTCAAGCAAAGTTGTTTTTTTTTACTTAAATTATTATATTTTTGTACTATTAGTTTGTTTTCAATGAAACGTTATGGGCATTTGGAAACTGCATTTAATTTATTGAACATCGTAAAATAGAAATTGACAAATTATTAGAGATAATTAGTTAGATTGTGGAGAAGTAAAAAATGTTACAGGCCGAGATGATGTTTGCCCGTTCAGACCTGCTCCTGCCTTAAGCCAGCTCAGATATTATACATATATATATGAATAAAAAATTTGCTTATAAATATAATTCTTTGTACCTACTTATTTAAAAATTCATCTTTTATAATTAAATGTCATTTTTTGAATTTTTGCCCAGTTTCCAAATAACCATAACGTTTCATGGAACGCAACCTAATAATATATGATATAACCCGAGATCATTACCGCTAAATTTGAATTAAACACCGGCTTTAAAATATACCTGAGTAAATCAGAGGATCCTCCAGCTTGTCGATGACAAGGTGATCTTTCTTATTTCCTTAACCTTTTGAAGGAGTAAAATATAATACAAGTTAGTATGATACTTTCAGAAAGTAGAGGAAAATTTTCCAAAGTAAAAAGCTATCACAGAGTTAAAATATCAAAACAAGGCGACTATGATATTAAAATTATAGAAGAGTCAAAATCAACCGAAACTGATTTAGCTAAAAGTTCAAAAGAAAATACTTGGCTTAATTGTAGATTATATGGGATAATATTTATTTTTAAAAGAGTTTTCTTACCAAATGGTTATCCCCAAACCGTAAGTTCCGACTACATAAGTTACCAAATATGGGACACAATTCAGGTGATTTTTTAAACAAATGTTTATATATAAACACCTAATATTTAAACATACTTATACTTTACACTTAATATTTAAACATTGTTTGAACTTGATCTCATTTATTTATGATAGGCCTTCTCAAGTTCAATTACAGGAGCTTTAGCCACAGAAGCTGTAATGAAAGGTAAGTATTTTATCTTAATCAATTTAAACCAACATCTTTTTTTATTCAACTTTAGTATAATCCACAATAGTATGAAGATTGAAAGAAATTTAATCATTATCTCAACTTAAAAATGTTAGGAGTTGGAGTTGGAGACGAAAAGGCAACACCACTTGCTGCTGCTTTGACATGGCTTTTAAAAAGTGGTAGCGGAATGATCGGCCAAATTATATTTGCTTGGTTCAAAGGGTGTGTGATTAAAAGCCAATTTCTCACAACGTTATAATATAATTTTGTTTGTTTATAATCATCTTCATATTGTTTAGATCAGCTTTAGATTACGACTGTAAAGCTTGGAGGCTCTTTGCAGATGTGTTAAATGACTTGGCCACTTTCATTGAACTCATTGCTCCTTTGTTTACAAGCTCCACAACATTCCTGATTATTTGTTGCTCCGGTGTGGCAAGATCTCTTGTGGGCGTTGCTGGTAATTTCTTAGTTTTACAAATTAAAATTCAACTTATTTAAATATTAATTTGATTAATATCTTATCTTTGAACAATATAAACAGGAGGTTCGACGAGAGCGGCTATAACACAACACCAAGCTAGAAATAATAACATGGCTGATGTTTCTGCTAAAGATGGTGAGATGATAGTTTATAATTATTTTTAATTTAATTAATATTATTATTATTACAATTAAGTTATAAGCTCAATAAGTTTTACTTGATCAAATTATATTTTAATAGGAAGTCAAGAAACCCTTGTGAATCTTGTTGCTCTCATTTGCAGTTTGATTATTCTCCCTCTTGTTAATAAAAAACCACTGTGAGTATTATTAATTCCATTTTTTAATATAATGAAATAAATTTAGAAATTTTAATTTCATCGTGAACTTTGAATCATTTCAGAATTATTTGGATACTTTTCATCGTGTTTACCTTACTTCACTTATTTGCAAACTTTAGAGCAGTGAAAACTTTGAAACTAGAAGGATTAAATTCATCACGACTTTTGATTTGTTTAAATGAATATCTGAACAGAACCAAAAAAATTCCAACAATCAACTACGCCAATAAAGAAGAATGTGTCATTTTAGGCTTGAAATTAAGAGGTAAAAGCTAATAAACTAGTTTTTATTTACTATTAATTATATTTAAGTAATTTCTAACATTAATTTCTTACTCTCTCTTATAATTGATTTCTTAAATAAAAATTTTCTAAAATAAATCATTTCTTTGAAATAGATTCTGAAGTTTGCGGATTCAAAATAAAATTGGGAGTTTCCCTTGAAGTCGCTTGTACCAATTTATCCTCGAAAATATTAGAGGAAATTATAAAGGATTCAGACGGAAAGCCCTTCCTCATCATTCCAAATGAAAAACTTCGAATCACTTACGTGGTGCTACATGAAAATATTAATGCAAAAAGTGTGATTGAATCATATTCAAGAGCCGTGCTCGTTTCCTATGCTTTAACTCACAGAGTGAAGTTAAATGTGACTGAAGAATGGGACTCCATTTTAATGGGATTAAATTCTCAATGCTTCAATTTAGTAGAAAATCTTATTGAATCTGATGACTGGAGTGCAAAATGGAAATCTGAATAATAATGTACTCTTTAATTTATGCAAAAATCAAATATTCTTATAAAGACTTGTTTTTCTAAAGTATAAAATTAAGAATTTCTTATAATTCGTTGAGTTTAGATTAAATACTTTAATGAAGATTTGAAAATTAAAGAAACTTCAATAACAAATGACATTTAAGACTTTTTATTTCACAAAGTTTAATTTTGCACTGACGAGCGACATTAAGTTTTGATTTGTTAAAACGATTTGGAGGACATTTAATTTAGCAAGATTATCACAAAAAAATTAATACATGTTTATTAATTAGATATAAATAAGGTATTTTTATTGATTACGATTAATTTTAAAACAAAATTAACAATAAAAAATTGGAGAAATTTAAAGACTTGGAATTTTAATAAGATAGAAAGAGCTACCACAAAGAATCATCTAAATTATTTTCAGTAAATTTTATTAAATATATCGACTAACTTTATATATTTAATCCTTCAATTCAACTTTTTAAAATTAATCATTTAGGTATACTTCGAATAAACTCAAAAGCCAATTATTTAGTCTCTTATTTTAAAAGTGTCGAGCATTCAATGACGTACAATTGGGTATGAATTTTTGAATTATTATCAATCATATACCATGTGTTTATATTTAGTGTAAAGAAGCACGAACGAGAGCAGTAACCTCATTACAATTAAATAATAAATATTGTAATTGTAGTGCTTAAATCTATATAGTATAAGATAATATTAAGCTACTTTCAATTCAATAACTTCCAACATAAAATAAAGTTAACAAGGTAAACTTGATTCTTACTTTGAATAGAATTACAACATTGCACAATAGATTTTGTACAAGTTTAAAAACTTGAAGTTTTTATTTTAAGATTTGTTTCAATCCGTAATACCATTGTTAAAAACTGCTATTACATTACAACACCATGCTATTAATTAGACATTCGAGCATTATTAAGAATTTACATTGCATGTAGTGAACAAGAAACATTATTGGAATAAATATTTAGCAGATGCTGATTATTTATCGTTAGTTATATATATTGAATACTATTTATTGATGTATAATTTCACTATTTATGAGCTTGCATGTAAGCATATAGTCACATAGCGGAAGGAAGAACACTTACTATATTTCTATATTATTATAAGTATTTTACCAAAAATTTTTCACATAGGACCAATCATTATTGGATTAATTACATGCGCTTTTAAGTATATTAGAAATAGAGATTAATTTAATTATTGGTTAAATACTATTTTGGTAAATGTGCCAATATGCATTATATTATTATGATAAATTCTAATTATATGCTAGTTTTGGAAGGTTGAACTTTAAATCTTATAAATGCAAAAAACTATAAATTAATTTGTAAATAGGAATTAATTAATTATGTAGAAAATAGTCTTTAAAATTAGTTAAATTTTGAGAAAGTTTAAATTTAAATGGGCAAAGACTCATCATTTGTTTTCCTTCGTTGAATTTCCTCTGGATCCGCTCGCCCCACTGCTTTCACTCGCTGCGGCACGCTCGGAAAGAAATTTTTCAAATTCCGTGCTCGTCATTGAAGCCTCTTGACCTCCAGTCGCTCCTTCAGGCTACTCAGGAGAAATAATTATTTAAAAAAAAAAACTTATTCAATTTTGAAACAATAAATTAGGAACACAATGTGATTATAAATACAGGGTCATCAGTTAGTATTGTCCAGGGGTCTACAGCCAAAACTACAAATGCCACAATAATATGCTATACACCAATCGAAATAGCGTCAAAAGTTACATTACTGACTTAATTTTCATTAAAATATTCGAATGTTCAAATATTTTAATAATTGAGATTTAAAAAATGGAAGGTATTTTCTGAGGTTTTTTCATAGTGATGAGATGTGGCAGGAATGATTTTCCGGAATTTTTCTATCAATTTATATAACAAAAATTAAAATTATTGAGTAAATTAATGTTTTTAAAGAGCAATTACGACATTCAATTAAGTTTTCACACTTAATTAGTGCGTATTATTAAGACATTAACTTTCCCGCATTTTTAATTCTGTGTTAACTCATAGCAGATTAATACATTTCAAAATAACCTCATAAAACATTTTATATTCATTCGATATTTATATTCATTTATAAACATTCGTATATTTTAATGAAAACTCTTGACGCTCTTTCGAATGGTGTATAGCATATTGTTGTGGCATTTGTAGTTTCGGCTATAGACCCCTGAACAAGATTAACTGATGACCCTGTAAAAAATCGATAATCATGCAAAGATCATAACTTGACCATACATTTGCTTCTAGCCATGCTTCCATTTCATCAAAATCAGATTGTCTGTGACTCTGAAAAAATCATAAGCGTTCAAAATAATAATAAACTTAAATGAACAAAGAGATATGTGAAACAATTATGTAACAAGACATAAGTCCCAAAACATTTGAAAATATATTATATCTCGTCACACAATGCAATTTATTTTTAAAATACAGGCAAAATTTAACAAAACAGCCAAGAAATCCAACCTTCATTATGTCCTCCTGTCGTTTAATGCCAAAATGAGCAGATATTCCCATTTGATGCAATAGGCAAAATGTACGAATTCCAACAAATACAGGAGCACGCAATAATTAACAAAATCCAAGCAAGTCAAAACAAATAAATACTTTCATTAATAAAATTATCGCCCAATTAATAAATAAAAAATATATTTATAATACCCCCATTTATTTAATGAACTCTACTCAACAGTAAAGCTCAACTTTAAAATAATAAAATAGAATAAATAATTCCAAGAATTCAATAACTTACCTCGAAATCCTTTACAATTGCTGCAGCGCTCAAACTGTGAAACAAAAATTGTTAGGTAAGTATATGAAAAATGAAATTGTTATATGTATGTAATTTCGGTTTTCAATATGATGTAATGAAGTCTCCTTCATCTTACCTTGGCCTTGCCTTATCGGAAGTTCTAGATTGAGCAAAAGAATCAAAATCTGCATCTTCCTTTACTGAGAGTGCACCCATTTTAGACGTAACATTTTTGGGTGGTTCGGCTCCAAAATCAATTAGCGATGGCTCTTTTTCTTGGTTTCCAGACATAGGACTTTGAATTTGACCAGCAGTTCCTGTTTTCTCTTGGTTCTTTCTATATCGACCGTACCTTTAAATAAGACAAAATGATTAATCTTGGTTAATAATCTATTAGGTAGTCCAATAATTCGTGGCACTTTTTGATTAAAATGTAAAAAGATGGTCCGAAGTTACCTATCATTTTATATATTCTAATTTGAGTATTATTCACTTATAACATTGAATTATGAAATATGTAACATTATTTTAACTAATAGGTATCCATACTTAATGGAGAGTATCAATTAAATGATTAAATTAACTAGATCAAATTTTTACTTATTCATCAAAAGTGCCACTAATTATTGAACTACCTGATAAATAAAGTGTATACATTAACTATATATCTAACTATTTTAATATTTTTCTTATTAAAAGTCTATTTAATAAAAGGAATTTTATTTACCGGAGAAATAAATTATTTAGTTCATCATTTATGTGAAGCATTTCTGCAGTTAACTCGTCATTGGAAATTGAACACAAGAGTTCAGCAATTCGCCTTTGCATTTCTTTACAAGTGGAAAAGAGCTCCTAAAATGAGTAAAATGTCCATTTAATTTTCTAGTGTAAGGATAACTTCATATGGTATTGCAATATTTTATAGGTATATTTTTAAAAATTCGCAAAAATTAATAATTCATTATTTGAAGCAGATAAAATAATTAATTTAAGAATCTTACTTGAAGCAGATAAAATAATTAATTTAAGAATCTTACTTGAAGCAATTCTAAATCTTGTGGATTTTCTTGACCAGGTTTCATTTCACTCAACATTTCCGAAAACACTGACATGTTGCTTTGAACAATGTCAAGGTCTTTTTTAACTTTAGCCATTTGATCAACGTTAACTCGAACCTTAAAGACGAAATTATTCAATTAGTATCAATTAATTTACTTACATCGAACGTACTTTGCGTCAAAGAAAGATATATAAAAAAGGTCGGAAGAGAACTATTTTAGAAAGTTTTTCGTTCACTCTTAAAATGAGACTGATCCCATATGGGAAAGAATGGTATAAAACAGCTATTTAGAAGTACCAGCAGTCCGTTATACCAATTTACTCTTCTACTCACTAACTCAGTATACGAGTAGGCAACACAAACTTCCAAACTGATATATTTTATATTAACAATTGAATGAAACTAAAAGTAGTGTCTATACGTGATGGAGAGATCATTTACCCTCGTGCTAACAATAAGAACAAAAATGAAACGATGATGTTGTTCCATGTTCAACTATGCGCATAACGCCTATCTATCAAAAGCGTTGAGGTAGTTTAATTCTATGGTACTTAACTTTTATAAGTATAATGCTACGACTATTCATTTTATTATAGATAGATATATCATTTGCACTTGTTTGTGATGATAATGAGATTCACGGATGAGAGACTGAGAAATGAAAGCATAGATGTGTGCCACATAGAATGAAACTTAACGGTTTTACGATTCGGAACTTGAATAATGAACAATTTAGGAAACTTACGAGCTGCAAGCGAAAAATCTCCTATTATAACATTATAATTATATTGTGATATACTAGCTAGCTATATTAGATATATACTGCACTCACAAATAATGATTAGAGCTTGTAATTATATATTATAGGATATTTATACACATAAAATAAAATTTGCCTAATTTTCTCTCCAATTAAGTCCATGTATGTGTATTGTATATATTAAAATAACAAATGGATCAACGTAAAGCTACCAAGTTCAATTGAAGTTTGAAATGTGCAAAATAAATAGATAAGGATAAGAGCAAATATGCAATAAATTTTTAAAAACAATAAGATACCTGAGGATTGAAGATGGTAAATTGAAATCGAAATGTTTGGTATGAATATTAGATAAAATATTAAGGAGAAATTAAATATTAAAGAAGATATAAACACGCTATTCAACATATGAAAAATAATTGTTGTTTCTTATATTTTGCTATTAAAACTAATTCTCTTGAAATGTCATTTGTATGCAATTTGAGAACTAGTGAATATAAGGAAGAAAAAATTATAATGAAATAATGAAAAGGAAATTCTTACAGGTCTTTCACCTAGGTCAACAGGATGCAAGATTGGTTCCGTTTCCACTGTCTAAATGAATAAACAACAAAAAATTATCACATCCCAAATGACTTTTATGTCAAAAAATGTTTACCCTTTTCGGCGTTAAAATGGGAGCCATTGTGTCTAAATCAGTCATTGGAAATTCGATGCCTTTCGCTTTTAAATCGTGATGAATTTGCACGACCCCGATCATATCTGGCTCATTTTTGAATGTGTCAGCCCAGGATTGGATTAATCCTAAAATCTTCTCTTGAACAACTGGTGGCGGATCGTTCTTAGGTCCTGAATTATAAATGCAATTACTCAAAAGAAATTCAAAAAAGTTTATTCATTTTTAAAATTTAAACTCATAATTGGCTTTACCAATCAATTTGACCAGATCTTGGACAAAGTCTTTCTGGCAAACAAGAACTTGGAATCTTCGGCCACAATTTTTAACACATGTCTCCAACACGGTCAGCGTATACATTACGACAGTATAATTTTTTCCTGCACTTTGTTGAAATCTCTTTCTTATGGCTCTCACAGCATCTTTAGGTCCTTCTTCGCTCATATTCACCATATCGCAAATTTCCATATTAAGGCCCCAATTTTCTGAAGCGAGCGTCGAGTCAGTGGCTTGTTCTGTTAAAACAATTTTTTTAAGTTTAATTTTTATTAAAAATGAATAACAAACAGACAGATGTACGCGCATTTAACGCCAAACATACCAATTTTTTGACCAACAGGAGTCGAAAAAGGATTCGAGCCAAAGAATGACATTATTTCGTCAGTTTTCTTTGCTATTCCTTCCATTTTTGATAAATTGATCGAATTTTCTCAAATTGTAATAAAGTCAAGTGTTGAGCATGGGGACAACAACACGGCGTAAATGTCCAAATTCTCGTTTATTTAATATTGAAATCAAAATAAGAGCGATAAACCACGTAATTAATACACTATCACATTATTTCACAACCACAATGATGGTTACCAGCTTGGCAATTTTGACAATCGCACATTAAATTATACTGAACTTTAATGAAAGGACGTCAATGCGTTCATCCTTTAATAAACTGAGAGTCGTTTGTTATATTTAATATCCGTATTTTTATCAATGGAATGATCAAAATTGGATTTTATGAACTTTAACGTAAATAAATAAGATAATGATATCTTATTTGATATTATCTCCCTTTAAAAGAGTTAATTTAAATAGATCTAAATACCATTTAGATCCAAGGAAGGAATATTCCCTTGCTCAGATTTTTCGCTGAAGATGACTCACGATAAGGTAATCCCATTTAAACTGAATCCTTCACCGGATAGACACCCGACACAATACACTCAATAGCCTTCCTATAATGATATTCCTTACATTTAATTTTCGATGAATCATTTGCACTTGCCCTAATGATTAACTCTATATAGGATATTTCAAATCATTTGTGCTCCAGTATCCCACTATTACTTATTCTTTATATAGTTCACACTCCTACACTCCTTCCTAGTTGATCCACCTTCGTGAATTGTATTGGATGATATACTTCTTGGATAGAGATATAGGCTCCCATTGGGGTGCCACCTCTTGGAATTCCTCCTTTCCCTTTTATTCGAGCCAAGAGAGCTAAGGACTTTCTCCACTTAAAAGCCCTTTAATGTAATATTAGTTGATGTATAATCATAATATTAAATATTAGGTATGCATGTTTTTATTTATCATTTATGTAACGATATTATGATTTCCCGAAAATAGAGCATATCTTTAATATAAAATTCTTTTTTATGAATCAGATTTAATAGTTAAAAATATAGTTATAAATGAAAAATATTTGTTTACTCACAAAAATATCTTGTAACTTTTCATAAGTTTAAATTACTTATTTCAATTGCGTATTCTCGTATTCATTGATTGCGTCTTGTTGAAAATAATATATAAAGATAGGCGAATTTCTTGGATCTTTCACGTTAAAAATCATAAATTTCTTCATAAGAGATTTCACAAAATTATACATCACTAAAGATCAAATAAAAATTTTTACTACTACATTTACTTAAAAGATTTAAATACTTATAATACTCATTAAACAGTATTATATAATTTTGATATGTAAACAAATGTTATCCTAAATAGGCAAAAAACTGTTGGTGCTGAGGCTGAACTTGATTCTGTTGCATTGTGGAGTTGTCTTCGATATTAGTTAATTGATTGGAAAGTGCTTGTTCCAGGATGACCACGGTCGCTCCATTTTGGTTCTGTCCTGTAATTGGAATTTGGACCCCAAGGAGATTTGAGCCTGCCGTTAGCTGAGCTGTATGACTGGATGATAAAATTCTAGCGACTGCAGAGTTGGTGGTTGAGAGCTGAAATGAGATTCGTTCGATTGCTTGAACTCCCCGATGAGAAGCCTTCGTGGAGAAACTTTCTAAGATGCTCAGGGCATGCTGCACCTCGTCATCACACACATTCCCAGAGATAAGGACGTAATTTCGTAAAGTGTCAAGCGTGCTTTGAAAGTCCCTCACTGTTGGAATTGAAACATTTTGAAATTCTTCTTCGTCTGCATGAGTATCCATTCGTTCTCCTTTGAATTTGACTGTTGAATGCGTGTCATTTATGTAATCAACAACTTGAAGATTATAATCAATCTGAAATTATAATAATTGTTAAACGATGAATCATTTGATTTGAACATACAAGTATTTAAATTAAAATTTTTAAAATTAATAAATAAAATTGCAAAATACCGTTGAATATTCCTCGAGAGAAATATTTTCTGGTATCACAATTCCTGCAGCTAAAGATTTCTGAATTAAACTTTCGTCGAATGCTTTTTCAATAGCATCTTTATCTTCAGTATTCTTCGTCGGCGAAGACTTATTGCATTCTTCTATAGAAGAGCTAACAGCTTGTAAATTGGATTTTTTGAAACATTCACAAATGATATCTTTCTTGGTATTAAACCATGCTGTTCTGACCATACTGCAGGCTTCAAGCATAGACAAAAATGAACTGTTCGAAACTCGTTGATCGAATTTTCTTATAATTCTATCTAAAAGAAGGCGACGATAAGCTAGGCGAAATGCAGGGAAAACCCCATGGTCTAATGGTTGTAGAACACTGGCCACGGTTGGAGGAAGGAAAATCTAAAATCCAAAAAATTAATTTAAAAGCATTATAATTATTTAAAATATACTTATATTGGATAGGTATATTGTAATGTAATTAGGTAGATGTAATAAGTAAGATGTATATTGTCTTATATTTAATTTGTTAGTTCAATTGAAATCGTGTAAATTGATATAATAGATTTACAATTTTAATGTTTGAGAATTTTTCTGAGACGGTATGAGCTGGGGAATTGTCAAGAAGCAGAAGGACATTTCGACATTCTGCCCTTAAAATCTCATCCCATCTTCTGAGCCAGTCAACAAAGATTTCCTTGGTCATCCAAGACTTGGAATTATAATAGTAATCAACAGGGAGATTTTGAAATCGAGAAACTCCAAGAAAACTCGAGGGATTTTCCAAGTTTCCTACAACAATTGGTTTTTTCTTCTCAGTCCCATTACTGTTCGCACAGAGAAGAATGGTGAATCTTTCTTTTGCCATCTTCCCTCCATGACAAGTTTCAGTCTTTAATTTGGAGGTTCTCTCTGGAAGAGCCTTGTAAAAAATTCCTAATTCGTCCACATTGAAAATATTTTCAGACTCATATCCTTCACATTGATTGGGCCAAACTCTGGTAGCCCAGTCAAGAGCAATTTTTCTATCACTGGCTCCGGGATTACTTTCGGATTTGAAAGACTTCTTGAATGCAATATTATGGCGAGACTTGAATTTGTCTAACCATCCTGCACTACAACGGAAATCGGTTAACCCCATTTGTTTAACGAACACTTGTGCTTTGGCACGAAGCTGTGGACCATTCACTGACACATTTTGAGACTTTAATGTTTCAATCCACTCGATCAACTAAATTGTACAAAGAACTATTAGCCACAAGTATTTTAGACAATAATATAATTTATATAAATAATCATTTAGAAAAGAACTAAAAATAACAAACCTTTTCTTCAATATTTTCATGCTGAGCTTTCCTGCATCTCTTTCGGCCTAAGCCTCCCTTTTCAATAGAGTGTTGAATTTTTTCTCTATTTTTCCATATACTTTGAACCTGTTTACAAAATTAATTAATAAAATGATGTTAAAACAAAGCAAAATAATATGAATACAAAATGGTTTTTGTTAGTAATTAAGTATTTAATTTTGTCTGTAATTTAAAAAAAAATCAAACGGAGTTTACGGTTGATTTGGGTAATTTCCTCTTTTTGCAGATGGATGCTTGCTTTTCTCCGCTTTCTAATTCTTTAATTATGGCGTCTTTGTCAAGAAGCGATAATGACGATCTGGATAAAATTCAAAAATTGACTTAATTACGATTAAATAAATAAACACGTTTATTTGCATTTTAAAAGAGGAGCGGTTAATTGGACATTATTTAGTGTAGACTTAAATATACCTTTTTAATGCTGGCAATGAAAATATCATATTTGGTCTTGTTTTTCGTTCTTCTGGAGTTCTTATTGTCATTCTATGTGGGATAATCATTTCGGTTTCTTCTGGACATTCTTCTAAAATTCCATTGACAATCTCGTTTATAGAATCATTCATGATATCATTTGTACAACCTTCACTGTTAAATCCATTAAGGTCATCTTCCACTTCAATGCCTTTTGGTTCTAAACTCATATTATTTTTAACTATTGAAGTCAAATTTGGAATCTTGGTTTTTTTCTTTGAACTCTGTTTTAACTTCTTTTTCTTCTTGACGCATTTGGTTATTCCTTTTCCTTCAAAAGCTTCCTCTTCCTCTAACATTAAGAGCGGATCATCTAGTAATTTATTATACATTATATCTGCGTCTCCGTATTCTTCAACAATAACATTTTCTTCTGAAGAATTTTCTTCTTGGGTCTGAAAGATCTGACCTGAGGGCACTGATGAGCCATTATTCGAATCAACCATGATGACATCAGGAGCTGAGACGCAGTTTGAAAGGAAATCATTCGAATCCTTCATTTCATACTCCATCTAATCATAAATAGAATGAAAATTAATATTAAAGTTAAAAAATACAATGAGATGCTTACAAAATATACAAAATTGAAAGATATGATCCATTGATCAAAATAATATAGAATCGATTTTAAAAGGATAATTTAACTTGCCTTTTCCTAACATTAGCTAAATTGTTGGCGCTTATAATCTTAAGCTCAATTATTTTCGTTGATTAGTCCAATCATTAATTTAATTGTAATTGTAATTGTAATTTCATAACCTTTTGTTTATATTATAATTCATAATAGAACTTTAAACGACCAAAATTCCCACAAACCCATATCTCTCTTTTCTTTTATGGTCTATAGTTTGTGTACAATTTGAACCCAACATTTAGCAATTGAATATCAGTTTAAAGTCGCAGACTTCCCCAAACGACCTATTTGGTGAGAATGAAAGAGCCGGGAGGTGGGAGGAAGTTTCCGTCTCTTTTTTCTTTCATTGTTAATTTTTAGCCGGGTTATTCTTAAAAGACAATAAAAATAAGTAAACACGTTTAAGAACTCGTCAACTGGCCTCTACGATTGCTGTTTTGTTCAATCGATTATTATATTACCTTTTTGTTTTAATTGTCACTTGTCAACATTTTTAAATCACAAGTAAGATTGAAGATTCAACTACTTTTAAATTAAACTTAATAGATTTATTTAAGACATTACGAGTGATTGATAAATAATATGTCTGCATCTCTGTTATTTAACTTAAAGAACCTAATTTGATTATTGGGTTCTCATCATGTATATTATATTCCCACAATGCAGTCAAACGGGAAATGAAAAATTCTAAACTAAATTGTCAATTTATTAGAACATGGAGGAATCTGATGCCACAATTGCTGAAATGACTTTAATGAAAAGTGAAGAGACGATCGGGCCATTCACTGAAGAACCCATTTCTTTTGATTCCTCTCAGCATGTCAGCATTGACGAAGCAGCGTGTCGAGCTCTCCATGTCGCCCTCAATGTTGAAGAAGCTGCTTCAAAAAACTCAGCCACTCTTGGATCCCTTTTAGATAAATGTCGTACAGCTCAGGTGTCTTAATTATCAAATTATATAATTAATTATGTAATAACGTGTATTTTAAAATAAATTAAGTAAAATCGGTGGATTGTTAATGAGATATCATTAATCATTATAATTTATTTATTAGGGACGTCGTTTGCTATCTTCGGAATTTTTAAAGTATCCGTTAAATAGTAAAGAAAAGCTTGAAGAGAGATTGGACATTGTTGAAGCTTTGGTTGAAGATGTTTATCTCAGGCAGTCTCTTTATGAGGAACATCTTCGTAGAGTTCCAGATTGTCAAGTTTTGTCTAAAAAGTTTTCCAAGAAAAAAGCTTCACTTTTCGATTGTTACAAGTGAGCATTAAATAATACTAAATAATAATAATAAAATACTAAATGCCATCTTTCATTATGAAAATTGTTATGCATATTGTTATTTTTATAATTATTTTTTTAATTAATATGACAATATTTTTGTATTCAACAGGGGTTATCAGTGCATCACAAAATTAGGCAAATTGATCGAAGATTTGGAAAATCATGAAGGGGAGAAAAAAGAAATTCTAAAATCCAATTTTATCAAGCCTCTTCAAAAGTATCTGGAAGAGTTTAAAAAGTATACAGAAATGATTGAGAGCACTTTGGATTTGGATCTGGCAGACAAGGGGGATTACGTTGTTAAAGCCGAATTTGATGAAGAACTCGGAGGTAATCGAGTTCTTTTTATCATTTAAATACTTATTTATTTTATATTAAGGCTTAATTATGTTTTTTGCAATAGATCTAAGAAAAAGCATGGATCGTTTACAAGTTGAAATGGAAAAGGAAACCCAAGAAGTTGCAGATGATTTAAATTTAGATGTAAAATCTTTGAAGTTTGAGTTTTCTGCTCTTCATGGCCACTACTTTCGTGTCACATCAAAGGTGTAGATTTAATTGAAAATGGGCATATTTTAATGATAATAATAACTAAATAGGGCTTAAGGCTTAATGTACTGTATAGGGCTTAACAAGGTTATAAAATTATAAAATTAACATCTTAATAATCTATTTCAGTCCGAGAATAAAATACGAGATAATAAGAAGTACAAAGTAATCGATTCTAAGAAAGGAAGAGTTTTCTTTAGGAATAACGAAATGGAACATTTGAATAAAAAATATCTCAAGAAGAGGGAAAAGTACGAAGAAAAGCAAAAGAGAATTGTGGATGAAATACTTGACATCATTGGTGCCGTTTATTCATTAAAAATTAAAATTATCAATCATAATATTTTTGCATATTTTAATTTTGGAATTTTATTTTATTTAGCTACTTACGCAAATTTATTTCAAGAGCTTGGTCGCGTTCTTTCAACTTTGGATGTTTTTGTGAGTTTTGCTTATGTTTCAACAAATTCAACTTCGATTTATGTTCGTCCCGTATTGAGAGAAATGGGAACTGGAGTTATTAATTTTCAAAATCTTCGACATCCATGTGTCGAAGCACAACCTGGCTCAAATTTCATTCCAAATGACGTCAATTTTAAAAAAGGTATGTACATTTAGGATGGTTTTTATTACTTAAATTCATTTGTGGCATATCGTATAGTAAATTTTAATTTTTAATTCAAATTGAAAAGGCGAAGAATCATTTTTCATTGTAACTGGGCCAAATATGGGAGGAAAAAGTACATTTCTTCGCTCTGTTGGGGTTGGAGTTTTCCTAGCTCATATTGGTTGTTTCGTACCTGCAGATAAAGCCGAAGTAAGTCTTCATTTTTCCAAACTTTACATACTTAAATCTCAAATATGGGATTTAGCCAAATATGATCTAAGAGATGACAAATTAAAATTATTTAATAAATTATAATTATATTTTGATCATTAAAGATCTCGATTGTTGATGCAATTCTTGTGAGAGTTGGTGCTGGGGATAATATTCAAAAGGGAACATCTACTTTCATGGCAGAAATGAATGAAGCTTCTTACATTCTCGAGGTAATACTATTTTTTAAAATTAAAATCCCTTCCACATATAAAATTCGTTGACACTTAAAATTACCTATTATTTTAAATGCATTATATGACATTGCCATTAGATATATTATTCATTATCAATCAATCGTTCATTCTTCTCAAACACATTAATCTTTTTACTCGAAAAATGAATGTTTAATCATTTTGTCAGACTGCAACTTCGAATTCACTTGTCCTCATTGACGAACTGGGACGTGGAACTTCAACTTATGATGGACTGGGATTGTGCTGGGGAATTTCAGAGTAAGATTATTACACGATATTTCAATGCTTTTAATATTTCTATTTATTTACATTTAAAACTTGATATCTGCATTTATAGGCATTTGGCTAAAAATGTTGATTGCTATTGTATTCTTGCAACACACTTCAACGAACTTACAGATTTGGCCAACGAAGTCAAAGGAGTTGTGAATCTCCATGTGACAGCACTAGCAGACAAGGATGGAATTACCATGTTGTACAAGGTTGAAAGGGGATCTTGTGAAAGATCCTTTGGATTGCATGTTGCTCAACTTGTCGATTTTCCAAATGATGTTATTGAGGTGAGATAAGACTGACAATGAGCATTATTAAGACTTCATAGTATGTTAACTAGTGGTATATATTATTGAACATTAATTGATAAAATAATAAATATAAATGGTTTGAAAATTATGTATAGAAAGGGAAGCTTATGGCCCAAAAGCTCGAAGACAATTCTCATTCAATCGAGGATCAACTCGACTTTCCTGCTAAAAAGGTAAACTTGGAAAATTCTAAATTAAAATTTAAAGTCACGAATGAAAATGTTAGATTAGGTTAAAAATGCGAATGAAATTCAAATAATATTAATTTTAAATAATTCTATTTTTAGAAAGGGCAAAAGCATATTGAAGAATTTCTTGATAAAGTCGACAAACTTGCTCTCAACTCGACTGATGATGCTCAGTTCCAGAATGAGATGGGCATTTTGTTTTCTCAGCTTGAAAATGAACAAGATCCCTATATCAAAAAATTATTGGCTGAAGCTCTTGGTAAATAAATTAGGCGCCATCCAACCTACTTGAGTTCGAAAAGTGAAGTTGCTACAATTTAATATTACCTACTACTAAATGACGTTATATCTTTTGTATTTTTCTAAAAGGTTCAATTTATTAATTTTAACAATTGCATTTTACTTCTTTTCATGAATTTACTTTTTTATACAGAATAAAACAATTTTTATAATTTTTTATTGACCATTTTACTCCATAAATATGAATATCAAATTAGGTTTAAGACAGTTAAGAGTTTCATAATAATTTAATTTTTTAGACATGATTGCAAAGCTAGAAAAAATATCTTATCTTATACAATTTATGTTAGAATCTTTGACTAATATACACACATGGTTTGGTATAATACACGATTCTTGAACTCTTATGAGTTTATTTCATAATAGGATGGGTAGGATCGTAATTTATATTGCAATATAATTTTTCGTATTAATATTAAGTAAACCCAAATCAATCTGGCATAAATATTTTATCAATAAACTCTAAAATCCAAATATTAATTGACAAATCTTATTTTAAATTCAAATTACTAGTTTTAACCTTTTAACTTGGACAATATTGAAAACTTCATCGTGATGTGATTAATTTTATTAGCACCGTATGTCACAGAATAAAATTTAGAATTACTAAAATACCCAAGTTATAAATATATTAAATTTAAATTTCAGACTTTTTATCTTCGATTTTATTTTCCTTCAATTTTTCAATTTTCTCTTTGGCTAGTTGTAAATCAACTTCGTTCTCTTTTTTAATCAATTCTGGAGGATTTTTCAGTTTCTCAACTTGATTAACAATTTTAGGAACTTCTTTGATTTTTACTTGAAGTACTTTGAATTGGTCGTTCTTTGCCTGTGATAACTTATCCCTTATAACGACGTCGTCTCTTGCTGGGCTTCCATCTTCGACTTTTGTTCCAGTTTGATTCGAAATTTTTCTTTGAACTTGAGCTTTCTCTATATTTTCCTGAAGAGGCTTAACTGGCTTAAGATCCTTAACTTGAGGAAAGTTATTATTTTGGATTTCTTCCTTTAATTGTTTTGGTTCTTCATGTAATGGTTTGGGGAGCTCGTTGGACTTGCGATCTTGATCAGCTCGATGTTGCTTCATTTCTGCCAAGATACTTCTCTGTTCTTCAAGAATCTTTTTTTCCTCCTCTTGGTGTTTCTCGAGTTTCTTGAGAATTTCTTCTGGATTTAATTTGGTTTCAGGGACGTTTATCGATTTTTCTTCCAAATTTAAACTTTTAATTTCTTTATCGTTGGATTTCTCAGGAATTTGGATTAAAACGTCTTTCTCTGCTAAATTCCCAAGTTTTTTGTCATCTTCAACAGGGATATTTGGTATAATTTTTTGATCATTTTGGACACTTTCTTTGATTTCAATTTTACTTCCACGTTCGCTTAAAATGTTTATTTCCTTCTCAGGATCAGGACTTATAATCACATTTCCATTTTTGGACGGCGTTTCTTCATTCAATTTGCGGACTTCTTCTACAACAGTCTCTTTTATTTCATTCTTAAGCTCTTGGTCTGAAGTGAGGATTTTCTTTCTAGTACCGATAGAAGAAGAAAACACTTGCAATGGAATCTTTGGGCCGAATTCTACATCTAATTTATCAATAATTTTCATTTTCGGCTCTTTACTTTCAAGAAGTTCAAGGTCTATAAAAACAAAAATGAAATAATATGACTAATCAAGTATATTAGATGATATTAATCTATTGATTATAATTTATTAAGATCTAATTTATTAAGTTAATTTTTTAAGCGTTTCTTGAGCTTTTTGGTAATTCAACAAAGAACAAAGTTATGAGAAAATTGTTTTGTAAAGAAAAGAAAATTCATGATAAACTTACTGATATTATTGACATCATGTTGTATGATTTCAGTAACCCTCATTTTGTCAACATAAGGATCATCCTTGACGGAATCCACAACCTGTGCATTATCTGCTGCATATAAGGTGGCATACGTTGTAAGAACCATCACCGTCACACCAAGAAAAAACACAGTCTAAAATTTTATATAAATATTAAAACATTATGAAATATAAACGGTAATTCGCCAATCATAAGGAAAAACAATTTAATCAAAAATGCTCTTACTTGTGCGAGAAGTTTCTCTGTTGTATTTTTAGATATTACTTGAATGAACATCACAGATGGAAAAATAATGCAAATAACCGACCTTTATACAAAATTATAAATTAGAAACTATTAATTAACCATATTAATTAATTTTTAATGTTTGGACTTAGTAAACAGTCTATTTAAATGAGTTTTATTTTATTAAAATTAAACTGACCCCGTGGTAGAACCAACAAGACCTGCGAAAATAATTTTTAAAAAATAATTTGACAACAACAACTAACAATTATTAAATGTAAGAATTATTATTTCATTTTTATTTAAATTCTTAATGTTGAAACTTACCAAGAACCAGCTCAATATTTGGTATAATCAATCCAACAATAAGTGTAAATGCCACAATGGCAAAGGTCAAAAGTTTGAGTCTGCCGTCTGGAATGTAATTTGTGGAAATATCATGAAGATGATGATGAGTCTGTGATGATGAATTATTAAAGTTATCCTCTTAATTGTGAGTTAAAATTTTCGAAATTGATATAAAATTTTTCGATAAACAGAACATTAAAAATACACGTTTCATACTCGCTTAAAAAGAAGTGAATTAAGACTAGCACGGCAAGGAAATATGATGAGTGGAAAACTGAATGCAATCGAGAGTAAGAAGCAAATCTTAATTAGTTGAGTAGACCACGAAGGCTGGAAACTCATGAGAATATTTCCTATATGATAAATTGAACAAATTAAAGACATTTGTTTTTGGGCGTGAAAGTGACAATAAAGCTTTCTTAGTTATCCAATAAAACATGATCCGAATCTTACCACCAAATGACTGAGTGCAAAATGCAATATATCCCAAAAATCCCACAGAAATATAAAAGGTTGCACATAGATTTATAGCATTCTTCACTATTTCATTCATATTCTGTAATGAGGGATCCGGAAGAGCATCATATATTGCAAAAATCTGACTAAAAATCACAAAAATGAAATGATCAAAGAACATGCTGGGATCAATTCAGATTAAAAATAATAAACAATTTACGTTTGACAAGATAGCGCCATTGAGAAGATTGGTATACACTGAAACAATGAACAATATTAAACTCAAATTCATCCACGATAAACTCTTACGAGTATAATATTTAAATACTAAACTGTAATTATTTAAAATATAAAATAGTAAATGACAAAGATATTCAAATTCATAAATGATATACTTGTAAGACTCCTGCAGGTCTCCAATAATCGATCTTACTAATATATGAACCTGTCCAAAGAGGACCAACTCCATCGATAATTATCTGTAATTGAAAGTATAAAAAATGATATTGATGAACCGACTAAGAATATTGAATAAAAATATAAATCCTTTTCACAGTAAATATGCCAAGTCATATTTATTTTTCTCACTTTAAAAACGAAGAAAACGTAGAAAAAAACTGAAGCAGTTGAGACATAATTCATACTGTCGACATTTCTTAATAAACCTAACGGTAGAGCGACAAATAATGACAGACCTGAAAAAGTTAAATAATCCAATAACCATACAAAATAAAGAATAATTCAACCCATAACTTTGTTATTAAATGTGTTTTTAGCTTACTTACCAGTTAAAATTATAGTTCTGAGGGAAGAGTTATTTTCAATTGAAAATAATTCGGATAAAATCTCCGGCCCAAGATCACCCATTACAACAAGAAAGGCAATGAGAGTTCCAATCATGAAACCAATTATACTGATCTCAACAACAGTCTTTCCCGCAGATCCAAATAGATCATAAGCTGCAAAACAAAGTAATTTTTATAAACAAATTGCAAATATTTTTACAATATATTGAGATCAGTGATTATAAAATTATTTTTACAGCAATGTATTGAGATTAATGATTATAAATATAATTGAGTGCGTACCAAGAAGTTCATAAGTTCTCCTCCTTGTAATTGTGGAAGTTTTAAGAAGGAAGTAACATGCTAGTCTGGTCATAATAGCGCTTAAAACGAGCATCAGCGTTCCTAATATCACGCCGCACTGAAAAGAGTAAAATCCCATTCAATCACAAGCAAAGCCTCATTTAATATAATTTGTTAAAAGTTAAGTATCTTCAAATACGAACCTGTTTAAAACAAAACGGCATAGCAAGAACACTGACTCCAACAATACTATTCGCTAGTGTGACGACGTGTTTTCGAGACATTATTTATGAAATGTATGTTTAAATTTATTCGTAGCAATAATTTAATAATCATGTAATGAATATGATAAAATCAACTAAATATTCGAATTGAATTGGTTTAGAATGACATGTTTAGATTTTTAGATGATTGTATAAGAAAAGGGTGACTTTTATAGTGGGATATTAATATTACAAATAAAAGTTTTATGATAATTGATGGCTACATGTATGTAAACTACTATTAAAAATTTAAATGCTCATATGATAAAAATTTAAAATTCCTCAATGTCAAACGTCTAAAATAAAATCTGTCATAAAAAGAATAACGATAAGTAAATATGCGAAAAAGAATCAATTTAAATTGAAGAAAAGCTTTAACTTTTAACAATTGTAATTTTGCAAAGACTTTTAAACCAAGTGTTTTGCGATCCGCTCTTTTTAGATTTAAAATAGGATTATGTTTAATTAATGCGTGTGTACCTATATTAAGTTAAGTATTGACTTTAATAATGAAATTAATGATAACTCTTTGGGTCTTTGATGTGTTTCTTAACGTTCGCGCCAGCTATCCACATGATATATGAATGACCTCTCTGCATCAGGCTTAAAACATATGAGGATAAAAAAGAAAGATTCTATTTCACACATAAGCATCACATCACAGGAAATTAGTTTTAATTAATTATCAATGTTTACTGACCTTAAAAAATATTATTAGAAATTAATTAGAAACATTAATTAACATTGTAAGCTTGTGATAAATTAGGTTAGACAGTTTGCACATAGCTTTTAGGAAATTGCTTCCCTTCGAATCAGCATTGAAATTTTGGTTCCGAATAATGTAAGAATAAAATATATATATTAAAATCTAGTATTTTGCATTATCTGACAATAGTGTATTGATTATAATTTCAAATTAATATTATAATTTTAAGTGATTTTAATATATTTAATGGAATTGATTACATACTTTTATAGAGTTCCAGAGAATTTAGTCTCTAATAAAGTAAACCTTCAAAAAATAAAATGGGACGTAAGAAAAAGAAGTTAGCTAAGCCTTGGTGTTGGTAAGTCATGTTTCACATGAGATTTGAGATACAACCCTCAGTTAGTTGTTTAAACGTAGCATAATGGTTTTTTAAATGTAATAGGGTACCTATGCATTTGATAGTGTCTGATAGTGTCCATTATTTTTTTGGTATAAGTTAAGAATACGTAAATTTTCTATTTTAAATATGAGGTAAGTGGTTTCTGACTAAATCGATAGTGCTGGCTAAGAATCTGAGCCGGCTCAATGGTATACATCCCTATGCTAAGCCATTTAACTTTAATTGTCTATAACTTTTTCATTTCAAGTGACCGACGCAAATTTCCTTCAGATTCATAATCAACACTCGATTTAGTCAAAAGCCGCTTACCTTACATTTAAATTAAAAAATTTACTTATTTTTAACTTATTCCACTTTTTATATAATTAAAGATCAATTTTTGATGATTTTTTTTTCTTTTCAAAAGGTACTGCAATCGTGAGTTTGAAGATGAAAAGATTTTAATTCAGCATCAAAAAGCAAAGCATTTCAAATGTCACATCTGCCATAAAAAATTGTATACTGGTCCTGGACTAATTATTCACTGTGTTCAGGTATAATGTTCAAAATGCTTTTAATAATATTTAGAGACTTTTTTTTTACTTTATTTAAATTATTTATAAATACTACAGTAAATTATCATATTTGACTTTTATTGCTTATTTTTATAAATGAATATATCTAATACTTTTTATTCAAAAATTATTTTGACCCTTCTTTAATTTTGTTTTTCTTTCTTCTAGGTGCACAAAGAAACTGTTGACAAAATCCCGAATGCCCTAAGTCATCGTAATAATATAGAAATTGAAATTTACGGGATGGAAGGCATTCCAGACTCAGATCTCAAGGAACACGAGGAAGCAAAGAAGTCCGGTGGAGGATCAAAGCCCACAACTAAAGAAGACTCATCCGACGATGAGAGTCAGGCGAAGAAATCAAAAATTGAACCTCCAATTCCGCCACCAGTTGGAGGGAACGTTGGGCCAATGGTCCCCGGTGGGCCGTTCGGACATATTCCAATGCCTCATCAACATCCGATGATGGGGCCAGGAAGAGGAATCATGATTCCACAAATGAATCCCATGATGATGCCCATTCATGGAAATCCCATGAATATGAACATGAATCCCCAGATGTTTCTGGGAAATCCTTACATGAACCCCATGAACCCAATGCAAATGGGGATGGGGAACATGGGAATGAACATGGGGATTCCAGGGATGATGATGCCGAACATTAATCCTGGAGCTCCGCCGCCTGGTTTCGTTCCTCATACCATGTTTCAGCATAACCCAATGCAACAAAAACCTCCGTTCTTACTCAACATGAATCCTCAGAATAAGAATCTTCCTGTAAGTTTTTAAGTAATTGAAGCTATTAATTTAAAAATTGCTTTATTAATACTTATAATAAATGGACAATCAATAGATTGGAAAAATATAATTGCAATTCTCAAATTCATGATTTTGGTGATTTTAGCCATCAAATCCTGGCGTGACAATAAGTGCCGGTTTTAAGCCTTTAGGTCCTGAATCAGGGCATACACCTCCTCCAACTCAAATTCCAACTTCGCCGGCAACAGCTCCTCCACCCAAACCTGCATTTCCAGCCTATGCGTAATATATTTATAGTATTCTTTATTGATCCAGATTGATGGAGTAAAAATAAACATGTTTCATGCAATTTATCTTGAATGTTTAGAGGTGGATCTGGGCAAAATGTGAAGAAAGATACGAAACCTGTCGCAATAATCACTGCACCTGGAGCAGGATCCAAAATTGTTCATCCAATTGAAGATATTTCCCTTGTAAGATCTTGACTATAATTAAACTATATTTTCTATGCGATATTTAAAAAAATACTTATTCTAAAACAATTGATTTAAAATTTAGGAACAACGGCGAGCTAGAATGAATAAATACCAAGTACCTCAACAGCAAGCAAGCACTTCCTCGATCTCGGCTCCTCCTCAGCTCAACAACTTTGCGAATGGGTCTTCCTTAGCAGGCAACCCACAAGGCGGAGGTAATCAATTTCGACCGCCAAGTGAAAATATGGGTGAGTTGAGATCAAGAATAAAACTTCTAATTTTTAATCATATCATATGAACAGTTATTCCCAGTTCCTGGATTTTATACCTGTTAAGGTTAACATGTTTCATTTTTTCTTTCTTGTACACATTCATAATGAAGATAGAACTTATATTCAAGTTTTATCAATTAACTTCTTATTGTTAGTTATAATTCGTATGATTATAATTATAAACATAATTTGATGAACAATGTTATGTCGTCGGAGATTCCACTTCTGTCAACTCAGATCGATTTGGAATTGGTCTTTGAGTCGGTTTGAAAGGGAGATAAACAAGGTCAAGGTCACTATTTCTTTCCCCATCGTTTCTCTTTTTACTATATAATACTCGTAATTTAATCAATGCTTTATTTAAATAATAATAATTTCTATAATGTACATCTCATACTATGGATCTATGGACTTTTACTTGTGACACTTGTTTCATTTTGAGATTATATTCATCTATCTATTGTGCGAATTTTCTAAAAAAAATTGAATCTAGAATTTTTATTGCAAATTAAATAAAATAACAGAATTTCTCGATAAACGCTAAGCAAGTGTTGCAAGTAAAACTTACTACGGATTAAGCTCAAATGAATCAAGGTTACTTTTTACGTTCATGCTGATATCAAGTTGATAATTGTTATATTGATTGAAGTATCAAACTACTTTTAGTGACAAATGTTTTCCTTATAATAAGCATAGAAAACTAATTTGAATTCTTTAATAACTTTTTCAGGAAACCCTTTCATGGAGCCTTACCATTGAAAATTCACTACGCCTTGCAAAATTCAATTTCTTCCTTGTTCATGACTTCCATTTGGTCTATTTGGATTCTTCGGACCTCAGAAAGAAAACTTCAATTCAACCGGTTCAGATTTTTTTCATTTAAATTATTTTTACACTGTTTCATTTTTTAGTTTCTAAATATTTAATAATAAAAATTAAGCATGGCTTTCACAAATTTCATTTAACGAGATCCCAGTTTAATTTTTTTAAATAATTAAATTAACAGAAATTGTGTAAAAGAATATGTTATCAATATTCAATTTTACCATCCATTTTTAATTCAAATTCAATGATCAAGGACGAATAGAATCTTTTTATAAATATTGATGTATAATAGAAATATAATTGTGAGTTTGTGCCTAACTCAAGAGTTGGTCTTGTGTGGCTAGATGAGATGAGAGGAGGTTTGGGGATCGATGGTCTTCCAAGTTGAAAAGCCCTACGGAAACTTCTGTTTCTTTGAAATGTGTTACAAGGTAGGCATTTCTTTTCATTCACTTTTCCAAAAAGATGACAAAAATCACAACGGCTACTTGAGCCGTTGTTGGGCTTGATTCAATTCAGAACTCCATTAAAATTTAAATATTTGTAAAACAAGTCAAGCCCCCAGTCTGACTCTTTTGAGAAGACTCGGTGATATATATCCTTTATATTTGATCTTAAATTCAATATTTCCTTCAAATATTTGACTCATTTGCCTTAATTATATGAACTCTTCAACCTATTCGATTAAAATAGTAAGTAAACCCTCTTTGTATTAATCATCTATTCAATGTTGTATGATAAGAAGTTTTTGAATTTTTGAGTGTAATGATTTCCTAATGAAGTGCGCCTTGATAAATAAATGAAATCGACTCCTTCAACTTGTCTTTTTCAGAAGAAGCAAAAAGGTATAGTATGCTAAATTTTCATCTCTACAACTAATTCTTTCATTTGCAATTTGCAATACAAAATATATTAACATTATTTATATAGTTGATTTAGAAAGTACATTTAATTTGAATTTGCTAATCATGTTCGTGTAAATTGCTTTTCAAAAATAATTTTTATGTATAGAGAATATATACTAAAAGTATGAGGATGTGATGAAAAAATGTTTTTGTCAATTCATGGACTTTGAATAAATAAAATAATTATACACAATTGTTTTCATTGTTTATTTATTTTCCATTTTCACAGCATTATAAGTCTGGATGAGTTTCATCTTTCAGGTAGCATAAATAATAATCGACCGTTATTGGTAAGTATTTAAACTCTTGAATGGATAGGTGCTATTAATAATATTATTTTAATAAAAGAAAACAAGAAAATTCATAAATATGAGCCTGTTCAAAAAATTCCACAATGCAGGGCTCGGTTTGGGTCTCATGATCCCCGTCTGGAATACACGTGAAATTCTAATGTCTCAAAACCTTCACTGAATTCCCATATCGAGACATATGCCATTAAAATCAGGAGGTGAAATTATGATAGATGACATTTTAAAATCCGGGGAATTCAGTGAAGCATTTGAGATATTAAAAAATCATGTATTTCACGCGGCGGTCACGTGATCAAAACCGAGCAAAACAGGGCTCTGAAGTGTGGAATTTTTGAACAGGCTCATATGTGTAATTGCACAATACAATTGGGTAATAAATATAAAGGAATTATAATTAATTTGCGACTATTTATCATAATAAGTGATAATGACAATACAAATGAGATAAATGAATGACGAAGAGTCACTTTAGTCTACTTTGTTCAAAAAACATGCAAGAAAACATCGGCATTATCTAAGGATATAAGATTGTGTTATCTTATGGGATAAATAAATATTATTTTCCATGCGAAGTCTGGACTCGATCACGACTTGAGAGAGTCTTCAGTCTCTTGTAATTCAATCAACATTGATTGTTGACTTTTTCTTTGTTATTAATTTGAGCATTTCAACAGATGTCAAAGGAGCATCTTGTGGAACCTACAAATTCAAAATGTTCATGAAAATCAATTAAATCCTCTCTTTTGGTCTAATTTAATATCATCATTGTGATTCGTGTGTTTTTATTAGGTAAATTGAATTAATAATAATAACTAAAAATGATATTTACCATATGCCCAGCCTTAAGGATCCAATAAAATGCAAAGTTTTGGAAAGATTTTCTGAATATTTCAGTGGCATTATTAATAATAATCGGATCTCTTTTAGAACTCTTCCATTTAGGTATTCCGGTCCAATTCATATTTTCAACCCATCTCATTGTTCCTAGAAAATGAATTTAACCGATGTTCAATTTTAAAATTAAAAATTATTAAATTGAAAAGTACAGTATCTATTTTATCAGATATGCTGGTCTTTTTTTTGTTTTCCTAATATGCACTTACCCATAACATCAACAATGAGATCAAGTTGCCCATTATAAACGTTAACTTCAACTGGAGTATTTTTGAGAAGCGACTCAACAATGACGACAACAGGTCGCATGAAGTCATCTCTCAAGGCATCAAATACAAGACTTGATTGACCTCCCCATGTGACATTGTCAGGGACAATCCTGAGCATCTTCTTTACTTTTCCATTCATGAGGGTGTAAAGAGGATCAGAGTGAAAGCGCTTCAGATGTTCATGTCCTTGTCTCTTTCCACCACCTCCACCTCTAACAGAGTTCTGACTTGCCCGGTAAAGTCTTTCCATATCGCTCTTGTAGATTTTCGAAACTTCTTCGTCGGTTTGAAGGATATTGTAAAAACTGACTCCGTTCGTTGTACGCGAAACGACAGACTCTGCCTTATCCCAAAGATCAGTGGCTTCCCCGAATTTGAGTTGGTCAATGGCTCTTTTGACATCAAATGCTGATTGGTTCACAGAGTTAAACCCAGCGTTGTCTACCATTGACTAAAATGAAACAGAAACAAGTAATGAGTAAGGAGGTTAAATTAGTATTTTTCGGAGAGTTAAGAGAAATTCATATTGAAATTCGATTCGCAAATATAAGACTCAAACTCACCGTAGAGAATAAGAATGGACTCCATGTGAGAACAGAATCAATTGGACTAATCCAAGAATCGCCTAAGCTGACGCTTTTCAATTGACACTTTATTTTACCCTTTACAGCAGCCTATAAAGAATATACAAGATAAATGATATGCATTAAATTGAAAATATAGACAAGCATAAATTGGATGGATAACTTAACTTTCATTAAAATATAACTCCTTATACCTTATGAAGTCGAAGAGCAAACTGAACTGCCATTTTGCCCCCATAAGACTCAGAAAATATGTAAATGGGAATTGACTGAAATTCTGGAACTTTATTCAAAAATCTTTTCATGAACTCCACAAGATCATTGGCAATTTGAGTATTGTTGCGAGCCAAAAGTTTTGTATCATTCACATAACTGAAACCAGTTCCAACTGGATTGTCGATAAATAGAACTAGAAATATTCATTTTATCATTCTTAACATTATTATGTAAATAATTTAATGAAACTTTATATTATATAATTATTCAAGTCGGTATACACTTAAAAACACTTGAGTTTTAAAACATTTCCTTGTAAGATTACCATTTGTTTGATTGACCCATGAAAAATTTCTTGATTTAAGTTCAATGTCAAGTGGACCAATCTCTTCAAAATTCCCGAAACCAGTTGATGAAGCCTTAATTTTAATAAATTATGAGTTAAATTTTGAAAATACTAGAATTATATACACATAAGATAATGAGGATGGACAAGACTTGAATGAATTCACATCAACAGAATTTACACATTTTCTCTTCTTATTTTAATTTACATATATTTATTTTATGACACTACTTTTAAATAACAAGTGCTCACCCCTGGTCCTCCCTGCAGCCAAATTACCAATGGTTTTTTCACATAATTTTCATTTCCGGTGGCGTAATAAAGCCACCAAAACATATTAGCACCGGGCCGAACTTCTTCATATCCCCAAGTTTGCTTCCCACTTTCATAGAAGCTTGAGTCTGGAACTTTAAAAAGATTTCAAAATAATTTTTCTTTTTTGTTCGCAAATAATTATTAACCATTTAATAAATATTTTATAATGTTAAATTTATAAACTTACAACAAGACGCCCCTTCGCTTAAATAAATTACAATGAATATTGATATTAAGAGCTTCCACATGATTCTCATCATTTACTTCTCACTTTCAGTTTTTTGACAATGATTTTCTAGCTAACTTAAACACCACAGCTATAATTTGAATCTGATAAAGCTAATTAAGTAGAGATTAATAAGAACCTTTTCGTGATAAATAACATGTACATCGAACCAAATGAAAGTTAGACGCAATTAATGAATGTAATTCTTTATAATATAGAAATGTGAATCAGTCCGACCTCTCCCTCAACTGATGACTGGACGAGTGATTCTTCCTCTGTGTGTATTGTGCATGAGCATGTGTGATATAAATTTAGTTGTATGTATGTGCTTTTATTCTCGTCCAAATGTTTGAACGAGGATTCTTTACATTTCACTATTGTATTTCTATATATCATATTTTTGCTCTCATCAACGCATCATCGTGAAAACATGCAATTGTTTCATCTTTCTCGTATAACGATATATAAGTAGTTTGGAACTTGCATAATAAATAGGCAATATTATCTTTAGTAATAACCTCATGTCATCAATTGCTACCAATGTGGGAATGTTATTGTTTATTTTAACAATATGACTTTTTAGAAAATATTTATAAATATTTTAGAGATGATAGGATGAATAGAATGACATGTAGAAACAATTTGAACTATAAAATCCTAATAATGAAATTTGTAGTTAATGAATGAAATGTGGAAACTTTATCTATGTATGTATATTAATATTAAGTGCTTCTTTGGGTTTTTATTTTCAACTTCCCAAGATATTGAGCTATTTGGTTGGTAATGTCGAGATTATTTAATAGGTATATTTAATGTACAGTGAACCCAAATGCATTTATACAAAATTCGAGAAGTCTGAAGTTAAGTAAAAAATGTAGGGTCATTGTTGAGTTAAAGTGTATTGGACACAATAAACAAATTAATAATTCTAATATGACTGATAAGTAGTAAGTTTTTCAATTCGATATAGGATATCTTACATTATTATTTATCTATGATCAATATGATCATGCATGCCGTATAATTGTGTATAAGTTGTAAACAAAAATCTAAAAATCCTTGTGACTTGTATTATGAGTCAATCAATTCTTGAGCTTGTAATCAAATTTCACAATAACAATCCTGCGAAATTAACGCCTTTCAGCTTGAACTTTTATGAAAAGTTCATTCACATTCAAAATTAAATAAAAAATTATCAAAAATTTATAATGAAATTACATAATATTAATGCAATTATAACTTGAACGAACTTAAATAAAAAAAAAGAAGCTTGCACACTGTTATATAGATGTTATGTAGATGATATGTGCGCTATATCCTAAAAATTATTCTAAAAAAGGAAGTTTTCTACCAAAATGAAACTGCCAACTGCCAAGCTCAACTTTCTAATATAATAAAATAATAATCAATCTAATCTATTGTTCTTACAATTTAATAATGGAGAAGCGCAATACGAACTTGATGACTATAATAATATGTATGTAATAACAAAACTAAAATGATTAATTAAAACCTTATGTTAATTAAATGATCCAAATGCATATAATAATAGGTAAATTATTTATTGTTAGTAGTATTAACTATTAAACATATAAATATATACTTGAAAGTTGCTTTTAAAATAAATGAGAGAGAATCATGAATATTAGTTTTTTAATTATAAATATTAGTTAGTATAAATATAAATCATGTACTTTGTAAAATAAAATCCACCGCTCGATTGAACGTCATTTGGATATAAGAAAGCCGTGTTGGCTTACGTTTGAAGTTAATCTTCATTTCAGCCTTCTTAACCTGTGAGTGAGTTTGTCTACCTAAAGAATATGGTTAAGAACAAATTGTGGAGAGTCGCCCTCATTATTTCCCTCTTTCAAATTGCTACTAGTTCAGAATCAGAAGGTGTGGAACTTGCTGGCAAGTCATTTAATTTATACTAACGATAAATGGCACGTCATTTAACAATAAAACAAATTATAAAATTACAAAACTTAACAAATAACGTGTTGTATTACATTTTTAACCGTTAAAATACCTCATTGGCAGTGTGTATTTGTGTGTTTCAATTCTCACTTGACTATTGGTCTTTCTAGACGAAATTCAAACAGTGTCGTTAGAAAATTCTTTCATTATGGAGGATTCCAGGAAGAATAAAGTTCAGTGGAATGACTTGTTTCAAGTCGTGGAAGAAGATCCGACGTTTCAAATGTTCTTAAATGGAAGCGATTTAAGTGAATCGGTTCAAGTGCCAATTGTACAAATTGAAAATTCTGCATCCCAACCTGGAAATTACACCACAGGCAATGAGCTTTTTCTTAAATTAAAAAAAATTAATTGGGACAATGACTAATATTAAACATAATTGACAAAAGTTTAAAATTCAATAATTCATTGGATGCATTTTTTACGATAATAGAGATTCCAGTTAACAATATGGATTATGGACATTCTCTTCTGGATAAACGGCACTTTCAAAGGTCTGGAGAAAAAACGCCTCTTCTTGACACTCGCCAAGCTACCATAAACCCTAAAATGATTTTACATGAGATGATCAAAATGAGACATCTTAATCGACAATTAAAAGCCATGACCCCAGCCATTGTTCATGTTCAGCCCAATCTTCAATTCAAATTGGAAAATTCTGTCCAACAGAATAATGGCGAAATCTTATACTCGAACAACATTAGACATTTCCCAGCTCAATTTCAAAGGTCAAATGAATTTCATAACTACAATGAGGGCGGAAATACCCAAGGATCGACGACTCCTTCGTTTGTTCCTAATCCCTCCAATGGCCCTGAATATCTAGAGAATGGCCTGACTAATAATACCAATTTTTACAAGAGACTTTTATATAAAAATCTCCAACTTAAAAATCTTGCTCGCTATGCAAAGGCTTTTAACGAAAGGAAACACTCAGAAATGCAAAATGAAAAATTCCATAATAATTTCAATCAAATTCTTCAGAATCATAGAGAAAATACCAATCAAAATTCCAATAATTCCAATTTCCTTCCAATACCTTCAGAGGTGATTCAATCAGTTTCAGTACCTGTGATTTGCGAACCTGAATTAAATGGTACTAAACAGATAGTTTCTGATGCTCCACCAAATGCCATGAATTTCAATGAAACAACAAAGAAATCATTTATTGATAATCCTCCTTCCACTTTTAAACCGAATGGCTATGGCTATTTAACGCCTCCAAGAAACCTTGATGATTCGGAAGAACAAGGAGGAATCACCTTAGATGAGCCTATTGAGTATTTCAATAATTATGATTTCATAAATTATCTGGACTCTCATTTGGAAGGAATTTCTTCTGAACTTGTCAAGGATGACCTTAATAAAAGACCTGAGAACACGACGGAAAGGGTGAGTGTTGAGAATAGCCGCAAAAGAAATTTGGGTTGGCTTGAGTCCAAATTAAATTATTTGAATAAAGGTCTCAATGGCCATAAAAACAATGAATCTAAACGACCAAGACTTCAAAGCGACGTTATTGAACGAAGAATTGATTCACAAAGAGAGAAAGTCGAGGAGAAAGTTGGGAAAGTCGAGGACGAAGAGGCGAAGTCTCAATCTTCCCCTTCTAGAAATCATGAGGAAAATGGAGAGTGCGAAAAAAGGAACGACAACCCAAAGGTCATTTACTCCTCCACCTCACCTGTACCAAAATTACAGACAAAACTATCAAGTACAACAACAGAGGCAATGGAGGTCGAATCAAAAGAATCCGAACCAATCAAGGAATCTCAATCAGCAAGTGAAGCGGACGAATTCGGAAGCCGAACTCCAGATAGAAATTGCAGCAATGAAAAGACGAATAGAAATGGAGAATCAACTGTTGGAGTTGAAGAGAAAGTCGGAGCAGGCGACGCTGAAGATCCGGAGTATGGGAGCTCCAGTGAAGAAACCACAAAATGCATTGCAAGATCTTATGACGAGACAAAGTGCAAATCATCAACAGCATCTGCAGCCGCAATTGCAACAGAATCAGGGAGACAAGTATGTCAATTTATCTCGAATGTTTGTGAACTATATATTGCCGTTTTCTTTTAAGCTAATAATTTTATCTTTGACATTTAGGATGGGGAATTCAATGCTTGGAGAAAATCATCAATTTTGCCAATTATTCCGAATGAAGTGTCTTGGGGCAAAGGATCAAACAGCAGCGGACATTGCTGCGTGCACCAACTCCCAGATGAACAACGGAATGATGACCATGATGAAAAACTATTGCTCAATGGTTCAAAACAGAGTGGTGAACTTACATATCAATCAGAATCACAAGCCAGCCGAAATAAACGGAAAAAATTCAACCCATCCCGAGTCCACAAATGAAAATGCGGCCAAAATCGAGTTGACCAGAAGAAATGGAATGGAGAGATTAAGGGCTCGATTAAATGAATTAAGAAGACAACAACAACAGCCCAAGATCGAAGATGATCAAATTGACAGACCTGTCATTGTGAGTCAAGATCATTTCGACGATCTTTTTGATGGTTTTACAATTTAACTTTCAGTTTCTATTTACCATTTCATTACTTATTATTAATAATTATTGTTATTATTATAATGTTTATTGTAATTTAGTTTATAAATTACCCATTATTAAGTTATTTTTGTTCATTTTGATAATTTTATACAAAAGTATTAAACTATCATTTACTTAAATGTGTACTGTATTTATTTATTACAATTTTTTGAATGTGTTTAATTGAAATGGATATTTAATTACATTATTATCTTAGTAGTTAATTACCCAAGTTGATTAAACAAGAGAGTTCTAAATTTCTCTTTCTTGATTGTTTGAAATGATTTTCCTTTCATTCTTTTGTTCTTGTCCTGACAAATGTAGGTTGGATATGAAAATAAATCAAAAAAAGTAGGGCGATTTTGTTATTGAAAATATGAGTGTCGTCGAATTCGATCAGCAATTTATTTTATCCATCAAATACAATCCCGACTCGTGGTTTGTAAACGTGTTTCATTTTTATTATATCTGAATGAGTTACAATTGCGAAAGAAAAGAGAATTAAAGAACAATTCTGTCCTCTCTATGAGAGTAAATCATGGCGAACTTACTTACATCATATTGAGTACATTTGAGTAAATTGTTAAATCATACAGAGATTGAGTTAATTAAGAGAGTGCTCATTGCTCATTGAGTGCCGCTTCTTCCAGCCGGGTGAGAGGAACTGATCAAAGAGAGTCTCAACTGAGAGTTCCAGTACAATCGGAGCCGAAGCAATTTTAATTCTTAGTTTAAAGAAGAGAGACAGTGCCGGAGGCCTAAGTATTTTTTATTATATCTCATATACATTTTTATCATAAGTAATATAACATAATTGGAAGGGCCTTTGCTAGTCAATGGCCTTTTCCACTGGTGATGAAACATTAGAAGAGTACGAAGAATTGTGTGTGTGTATTGGTGTGTATATCATATAATGATGCATACATATAATATTGATGAGTTAGTAAATTTTGGGAAATTTAGGCGGCCGCTTCGACCTCCGACGCTCCCTTGTCCTTCGCCTTCGACCAATCGGGCTTGTCCTTCTTCTCCTTCTCTTTCTCCAACTCCTCCTCAATGAACTCCTTCTTCTTCACTTGCTTCAGCTGGTTCCGGAAGTTGAACTCGGCAGCTTTCTTCTGAAGCTTTGCAAACTTGTTCTCGTATTTGGACACTTTCTTGAGTGTCGGCTTCACGCTGCAAAGTTCCACATCATTACCAACATTGCTCATTTATTCAAATAAATCAAAAATTGTTCGATTTATAACCTTAACTATAATTATAGTCATTTGGTATATCAATGGACTTACAATTTGCCGCGCAAATCATTGACCTGGATATTAAGTTCGTTGATCTGGAATTGACATTTTAATGGCGATTAAATAAAACCTTCTTGGATTAAATTAAGAATTGCGTCACAAGTGTAAAAAAAGCTTAACAACAATGAGATAATGAAGCCTTGCAAAAGCTCATTGATGAAATACAAAAAAGCAACAATGATTAGAATGATTACATGTAGTAATGAATATATCACAGAACAGAACACACTGAAAAAATCGACGATAGTCAAAGCAAGTGTCTGAAAATGGGAAACATTAAAACGTGACAAACATTTAGTTAACAAACACTACAAGTGTATTAAGTGCATTTTAAAATACAATCATTTTAAAATTGGTACATAAGACAACAAACACGATCATCTACTTATTTTATTACTCTTATTATATATTTAATTAAAAATATAAGTATTTGAAAACTTTACTTGGATGGTGCTAAATTGGTTACCTCTAATTTTCACGTTAATCAACATTATTTCCATTTACATTAAAATGTCGCCTTTGTGATTAAACCAAATGTATATCATAAACCAAATCACACTTTTCGCAATTCTTCTTGTCAGTATGATTCTATTATAGTTCTTATCTTCTAATCTAAATATGTATCACAAATTATGATTAATTAATAGCACACTTTACTACATCTACAATCTATTAAAAGTAAAATTACTCTATATAGTAGTACTAAATACATTAATTATTAAAATAATAATTTTAATTTTACACTATATTTGATACTGGTAGGTGGTATAAATTAAAACAAAATATTGAGTATTGAGTTATATAGCTAAAAAGCTTGTATGACTACATCGACATTTTCTAATATTTTAAAAATAAATACAGAGTTTTCATAACGAAGCTAGGCTATGTGAAAACTTATCCAAGCGTCATACTTATTTAAATAAGTTGCTGAGAGAGAAGAAGTCAAACGGAGAAATGTTCAAGTGTGAAGAAGTATATATAGGCTTTTGTATACACATGAGATTTCACTCTGTATTAAATGTAAATGGTAAATTAGTTGGCGAGACTCGCCGTCTAAGTATTTTTAGATTCGCTAGCTCCCAATTTCCCAATTCAAAGGAAGCAGAAAGCGACTATTGGGAATGAAAAGCTCGATTGAACGACAAGAAGCTTCAGAAATATACCACGAAGTTTTATTTTCTGACTAAATCTTTGACTTCGATTTTATATCATGTCTTGGGTCCATACTCTCTATACCTTTCGAGTTATAATTTTAATATTGCATTTATAATTTCAACCTACACTCGATATAGTTTATCATTCAAATTGATATTTTTGCATAATTTTGATTAATCTTTTCTAGCATTTGAGTTCAAAAATGTCAAATACGAATGCTTTGCTTCCAATAAGTCAGCGTATCATCTTTTAGAATAGCAAGGAATTCTGAATAAATATTCAATATTAGTAAAGTTTCTCGTTAAAATTTTAAGATTGCAGTTTCTGAATTCATTTAAATTAAAATGAAAGTTTATTGATTTCAATCTTTCAATTCATAATGCCCCTCAATTGACAATATTTAAAAATTAATAATTTAAATAACTTATTTGATTGGCCTAAATGAACAGTTTATCTTAACTTGAGATTGAAATGTTTTAACAAGGGACATTAACGATTCAACAATCTTTACAACTAATTAAGTATATATACTAACTAAACAGTTCTATATACTCGTACGAACGAAAGACCAATATTTAGAACAAGATCTCAGTGACTAAGAATTTAATGACAAAAGACATTTGCTTGCACGCTTTGTGCAGAGAAAATGAATAGAAAGTAAATAAGACTTTAAGCTATTTGCATAAAAATACTGGTAGAGCAGAAAAGGAATTGTCTTTAAAAGGGAAACTCGTCAGCGTTTCTTAAAAGCTTTGAACAGGACAATTAAAAAACTGGCTAATATATTCATAAATGTGTGTTTTTGCATTTTGAGAGTTTTTGATTGTCGAAAAAGAAATCAAAGGGGTTCCTCGAACAAATGACAAAATGAAGAATGAATTGATAAATAATTGTTTCTAATAGGCTAGCTTTGCAGGGAGATTCTCATGGTTTGTGGAAATGGGTTGAAATTGTATAAAAAATTACACTGGGTGTACTTCCATCAAATTACAATTTGTGTAAAATCAATTTTGATAATAATTCGCATTAACAATAAGTATAAGCTTTTAGCAAGTAGGTACCCTACGGTATATTTGTGATCTAATCTCTAATTAACTATTAGCAATCGAGTAAAACTAATTGTTTAATATACAATTACCAAATATTTATATATTATGTATGGAATTGAAATATGATCATTCGGCCTTCGTTTTTAGAAAACTCTAATTACGCCTACGATTTTTAAACTTAACTTAAACAATGAAGAAAATATTTTATATAGAAAATTTATATCAGTTCCAGTGAGGAATATTAAAAATGAAAAGAATATTAATATTTTGCATCATTAATTTATATTGTCATCTTCATCATCAATTTCTCATTATCATGAGAATGAATAATATAGGCCTTTTTAAAACCTTCAAATTATAATTAAGGGGTCCAATAAGCAATTTCATGAAAGCATCATAAAAATCTCTTTCTCATTTCTCAAAAGAATTTCCCCTTTTATAGGCATTTTAACTACTTTTATCGATACATACAAACTCTACGCTGAATACACATTTTTTACATTTTGCGAGAAATAAAAATTTAATCAGTAATTCTATAAATTAATTTGCTGAAATATAAATATTTAATTGGTTTAAATATTTATAATAATTCTAATTAATAATACAGTTTCTAGAAAGAAAGAAAAAAGATTGAACAATATTAGCACATGTAATATATTCATCTTAACTAATATACATAAATACGTAAGTATAAGAGTACAGATACGATAAGGAAATATTAAATTTATATAAGTGAAGTGAAGTTTATATAAGTTGTGTATTGTGAATGACGAAAGGCTAGCCCATTAGAAAACGCACTTTTGAGGAACTAACTGAAAATCATATAGTGAATGAGAGAACCCCTCTTATTTCATATTAGACTTTATTTCTTAAACTCTTTTTCATGTTCGAGATGACCGTTCGCTCATTAAAGCTTAGAACTTTCTCTCAGTGAGTATTCCTGAGACTTGGTAATACTTATCTATTATCAAGTAAAGAATAAAGGGATTTCTCGCAGAGGCAGGAGTAGTTTAAAGGGAATTGCAATGTTTAAAAAGAATTTGATCAAATTTTTGACCTTCCTCAGTGATTCACAAGCCGTTGAGAGTATTTTTTGTGATACTTTCAAATTAGAGTGAAGAAAGCTCGCTTTCAATAAGAATCCACCAACAATTCAAAAGTATTATAGAGAGGCCAGAATTTTTTATGGTGAAAAAGTTTGGTCAAGGTTGGAATCTAATTTTGAAAACAATATTGAGGAAAAGGTATAATTATAAAATAAATAAACAATGAAATATATTGTTTAAAATGTAAATCATATTTAACCAAAAAGTGAATTTATATTAAATTTTTGTTTATAACAAATGAATACTTCCTAAATAAAATGCACAGTGGGCTGTAGGGTTCTTAGCTAATTATTTAGGCTAATTTAAATGTATTTCTCTAGTCAAAAAATGTTTCGCGTATAAAAAATCTTCTGATACTTGTAAAAAATGCGCTATTGTACAGTAAAATGCCTAATTTGAAAAAGAAAAGTCATATGTTGCTTCGACTGCTTGGTAAAACGAAGAACAAGGATGAAAACGAACATATAAAAATGGACAAAAGCGAATAAGAATGAATCAACTTTTGGACGCCTAAAATTCCATTTTTGAAGGCAAAAAGGCCTAGATTATTATTAATATTATTCCGCGAATTAATTCGTTTCTAAAAGCCTTCTCACGTCACTCTACTGTAAAAAATAAGTAATTGAATGGGGATTCAAGGGGAAAATAAAAGGTGAGAGAGGAGAGGAGAAAGAGGAGAAAAGGGGAGAAAGAGGGAAACCAATGATGAAAGTAAAGTACAGGTAGTAAAGATACCTCATAATCCCTCCTTCGAACTTCAAATTCCAAATCCCATTTCTGTGATTCGCATAGATAAAGTCGGTCAAAATACTGCTTGCAAATCTCCTCTAGTTGTTCTATACACCCAGAAACTCCATATAACATTTCTCCCAACATTCTTTATATATTTATCTCCGTAACTTCTCGCTAACTAATTATTATATTTAATCATTATTATACATCCTAAGAGTAGTCTTAATTAGGCGTTATAAATTATAATTGCTAATTGCATTTAACTATTTATCAAACGTGCTTTCTGCTTAAAGCTTACAATGTATTTAAAAGTATACTTTTAACTCCATGCTCATATCCTAATAGAAATAAAACCTTAACTTTACCTTTTATTACAAATAATTATTTAGAATCTAACATATATTTAACCTTATTTAAAGATATATAAATAGTTTATTCTTCATATAAAGTATAAGATTTTTTTGCCGAAAATATTAAGATTTATTATTTTTAAAATGAATGTTGGGAGAAGCTAGATGAATCATTTTTAAACTAAATCATGTAGAATCTCCCTGCAAAATTTGCAAGAGCCGAAGGGATGTTAAAAAAAGAACGTCAAACATTCGATAAAAAGTAAATCGATCAAAGACCTTAATTGTGGATGAAATAAGTTAAATAGCTATATAAAAAGTTAAAGTGATGGAAATTGTAAAATCCTCATCATAATTTTTCAAGTTGAATTTTAATTGTGTGTAGAGTGTATTGAAAATGTGATTTTGTACATGAAACTGAAAGAGTGTATCAAGCGAGTGTGTGGAAGAAGCGCTTCTCTACGTGTTGGAGAAGGGAGGGTATGAAATACCTCCATGTCTTTGACTCTGTTCATCCATTCGACATCGTACTTCTCACCCTCTATTCTCACCATCCTCTGATGGTACTCCTTGCAGATGGTCTGCAACTCCGCTACACGCAAAAACCCTCACGTGAACCCAATTGTCATATAGTCATCTCTAATTAATAGTCTAAGAAAAGTTCAGTCAAGTACCATTATTTTCTTGTCGCGAATTTCTCATTATAAGAATTAAACCAGTGAAATATAAAAACAAAAATGTACAAATCTATATTTATTTAATAATTTAAATTTCGTATATTGTATTTATGTAATTTGATGAATTTAATATAATTCAAGAAATAACAAAAAATAACAAAAACAATTAATTCTACTTAAGCCTAAATACAAAAATACTTGAGTTATAATAATGTGTTTATTCACTTTAATAAAAGTTGATAAAATTAACATACTCCGCTTTCTCTTTAATGTAAACTTTATTAAAGATTTAGTTCAAATTAAGCATTTGAGGAAAAAATAACAATAAGTAACAGATAAACTAAACTTTAAAGTAATTAAAATAACAAATTTTACATCAAAAATGTAAAAAATACAATTAGTTAAATATTGGTAATATTATGACTCGAATAAAAAATATCCTAAAAATGTACATTTATAACGCTAAATGCTTATTTTATGTATTTATACGAATGATTCAAAAAACTTAATATATTTGTATAATAATGGGATTGGCCATGCTTTGACAAATGAATATTTAGAGGTCGGGTAATGAAATATAGACGAGAGTGAGGTTTTTGACAAGGGGGTACGAAAACTTTATCTTTGTAGTTTCTTAAAAAGGTAACCTCATATTCAAGGAGGAGCGTGGTCCTCTCGTTGTCATATTTAAATTCGATGAGGCCATTGAGACGGCCATTGTATTCCGTCAACAATTCACGAAGTTCGTCTGCAGGAATCCCAAAGTAATGAAATGATAAGAAATTGAATACCGTATTGGTCGCCAGTCTATCCATTAAGCTTCTTGAATTCCACAAGAATTGACATTTTCCAAATATTTGCTTTTTATAAATATAATAAATATTGCTTTATGCCTAAAATATTTGATTTATTCAACTATTTTCTAATGTTTATTTAAATATTTAAAAATGTGTATTATAATTATAGGTAATTTAGCCATTCAAAATTCTCCAGCCATTATTTTATGCTTTCTCTAAATGCACTTTTAAATACGAGCTCCATTCCATCAAAAAGCATTACGACGGTTTATATATTCATCTCAAAAATAATAATAAAAGAAGCAAAATGATAAATAAATTGTGTTAAATAATTAAAATAAATTGCTCGGTTCCTATTTACTCATCAATATTTTTTTGTAAAATAAATATATAAAATAACAATCTAAATGTTATTTAATTGAAATAATAAAATTAATGAAAATATAATACAATAGAAATGTAATTGCAAAAATAAAGAATATCAATGATGCATCATGCGTCACATGTTTTTAAAAAGTGCAGAAATGTTCCTAGTCAAAAAATATTTGATCAAAATGAAATAAAAAGATTTTGTTAAAAAAGTAAACGTTTAACGTCCAATCCCCAAACAACGATTTGAAGTCTTAAAGTTAAGTTAAAGCCTAAAAGGCTTAATTATCTCAGTCACAGCGGCATAATTTAATCTATGAAAGTGGAATTGTTTTAATCTGTATCAAAAGTGGTGTAATGTTTAGGAAGTCAAAAGTTTGCTCGTGATTGAAACCTGAGAGGAAATTGACAGAGTCCTAAAAGAAGACTCTTGTGCTCGGGTGAGCAGTGTGAGCACAGATACTTTTGTGAATAAATACTCCTCTATGTGTACTGAAAGCTCTCTTCTAGTTTAAACATAAGGTAATGGTAATGGTACATCTACTGTATATACGCATATGATAAATGAAGGATCATTCCTCTGAATTTCTAGGGCATGAGAAAACTCCCCTGGTGAAGAAGGTGGCAGGGCTGAAACTTCATGGCCAAATGCCAAGAGAAATAATAAAACAGAAGTGAGTCAGAGTCAACTCGTCCTCTTCCGCACTTTGAGTTTTTCTACAAGGAGAATTTTTACTGCTTCGGCTTCTACTTGTATTACGCCCGGTATATTAATAAGAAAGGCTTTATTCCCTATACAAACCTTGGCTAAATGTATTACTTTTGAATGATAGGAAAGCACTAGGGAAGTATGCTAAAATATATTTGGTTACAGATACTGTATTGGCATTCTTAATATTTTCTATTCTAACCTCAGTTTTTAATAATTTTTGGCTAAAGTATCTTTGAAGGGTTAACTTCGTTGTTTGAGTCTGGATGAGTGAAATCATAAGAAAGAGATATAGCAAATGATAAAGAGTGCCTATGAATAGAAGTCAAATAGTTAAGTCGTTATGTAATGAGAAGAGTATTGAGCAGCGCAAGTAATGAAGATTCTACAAGAATATTTGTTGGTCATGCGGGAAGGCTGACCTCGTAGTCTTTCCGTTGAACAATGAATTCCAAGTCATACTTTTGATCCTCGAGGCCATTTATACGCTTATGATACTGGTCACATAGGGATTTCAACTCGACTACAAATGTCACATCCTTTTAGTCTCCATTTGGTTCACATTTAAATTCCTTTCTCTACTTTACATACTTGCCAACAATTTAAGCAAAGATGTGCTAAGATTTTCAAACTTACCAACAGAAGAAGAATCTATGTTTAAAACAAACTTAAGACTTAGGTAATTCTTAAATATCCGGCTATAGAACGACTAAATATATTTGACTATTTCAGACTATTAAATCGGCCTTTTATATTTGAATAAAAAAATGTCAATTAAAAAAGTTCCATAATAGAATGAAATAACTTAAATATTTAAATAAGTATTAAGTATACTTGCAATTCGTAATTTTCATAGTTTTTCTCTTAATCAATGAATTAATTAGATATTCAAGTAACCTTTGATAAAAGGCCTTGTAGAAGTATTTTACATAAATTGAAAATGGACAGTGACAAAAAATATTAATTTTTTTTAAAAAATCTCTCAAAAATTAATATAAAACTTTCTCGTCGATTTATTTGTAAAATTGTTTGTTGAATTCTAATAAAATAAATGATTTACATAAATAAACTTTGTAATTAAAATCTATCCCTTATAAATATAAAATGAAAAGGTTAAAGTAATTTGTGTGTGTGAATGTGTCTTTTTGATGTTTTGTTTTTCCACAAAATATCTAAATAGGAATTTCTTATTGAAGAGAAATGGATTATATAATTGGATAACGAATGAAATACTCCATCACTCTATTTAAGTAATTATAACAATTTTACATTATAAAATTATTTAATATTATAAATAACATTATATCTAACTGTAATTCCATTTATTTTCTAAAAATTTTCTATTCCTTCTCAGATATCCCTAATAAGAATTTTCATTTGACATTTTGCTAAAAATATTCTAACTGTACTGCGAATAAGATAGTAGAACTACTGAAATATTATTTCGTTAAATAACTTTAAAGGAGTATTGAACAAGGAGAGAAAGAATGAGTGTTTTACCTTCGTTGGCATCTTCGACGCTCTTGGGCTTCCCACAGCGTTCCTCGATGATTCTTCTCCTCTCGGCGGCCTTTCGTTCCTGTTCTTTCTTCAACTCCTCGGCGGCTTTCTTACGGAGGAGGAGTCGGAGCTTCTTTTTCCTCTCTGGGGTCATGAAGCCCTTCTTCCCCTTCTTCGCCTCGGCTGCTGCCTCTAGCCGAGCTCGGACCTCCGCTTTCTTCGCGTCCATCGCGATTTGTTTTTTTTTCTTCTCCTTTGATCCATAAGGTTCAATTTAGTTAACATTCCTCAAATCAGCCGCTTTAATAGCATCATGAATGTAAGGCATTTAATTTTGGTTCAATGATTTAAAGATTGAGGTTAGTTCACCCATTCTTAATTACACCTTTCTAATCTGTTATATCTATCCCTGCTTCTGCTAACTGGCTTTCTCCTGGAGAGCCTCATACCAAAATACCTTTATCAAACTAGCTAAATTATACATTTAACTTTGATTTACTAATAAAAGTATAGCCCTAATATTGTGATTATTATTGTGTATAATTTCAAATTGTATTTAATCTTTGTGTTGGCTTTAAATTGAAAACAAATTGAGGCTAATATTTGGAATGTAAATAAAATTAATTTATTAACAAATTGAATAAAAAGGTACCTATGCATCAAGTCTTAAATTATCTCTAATTTGTCATTTCCCTTTAATATTAATGTCTAGAGGCGTAGATTGGCAATGTGATTGCACATGGGGGATATTAGGTAAGCGTTATAAATTGTGAGTGTGGGCGAACGTGGGCTGATGTAATATAAGAAATAAATGTTTAGGAACAGAAGAATGCAGAAAGAGGAGCGTGTGTGTGTGTAAAAGTGTGTAGTGGTTTTGAGAGTTGAGTGTGCGGCTAATTTTATCCCGCATGGACTCTTCTGCTGGGTTCCGTGGCCCTCATTTCCTACTCTCTATAAATCCCCATTGAAATCTCGGGTCCTCAAATGAAAATCATTAGTTGGAGTGCCAGAGAGGTGAATATACTCCTCGTTAATCTCAATGTTAGTCGCTTCAATCTTTGGGAATTCGAAATGTACTTCTTCTGCCCGTTTACGTGCTGCGAGCTGAAAGAGAAAAACAAATGACAAACATTAGAATTCTACCGACTGGGATCCCTTTACCATTATTTTACGCATATGAAGTCATATTTAACTATCTTTCCAAAGGTTATAATCATTGTAAACTTTAAGTGTTAATCCTTATTAATGACAACGTTTACTACAAATTACTTATTGAGTACATACATTTAACACTTATGCAAAAAAGGTAAATTGATAATATAGCTAATGATTAATTGATTAAATATTATAATTTTGCGGGTAATCGAGAGAATAGCATTTGTGGAAGAATAATTGGGTCTTTATGGAGCTAATATAAAGACGTGCAGCGATGCATTTGTCGCAAATTTTTAGTTTCTTATAATTTGAAGTAATTAGGAATATTTATATTATACCTCATTCGGCCACGAAATGCGCTCGAGATTTTATTATCCGTTAATTATTTTCACCGATACGTGTATTTTAATAGGAAAATATATTTTGATTTTTTAATTTCGAGCGCATTTCGGGGCTGAATGAGGTATATGTATGTATTGTTATAATAGTGTTTACAATAAAGTTGTAAACAGTAGAAAGTGAGATATTTTACTTATATCAATGGTTTATTAAAATCTAAGAATTTAAATGAGGTTATTAATTAATATTGTATTAAAAGTTCGAAATTAGTGCATTTTATCAAAAATTACCAGCTAAAATGCAAAATTTCAAAAATATGTATGCTAAAGTGAAAAATACTTATCTTCAAGTGAAAAAGTAATGTCGGTGTTTGAAGAGTAAAAAATGTCCAAAATATTGTATTGATAGGGAAAAACAGTGTAAAAGCTCGTAGATAAAATTCATTTAGTAAAAAAAATTACAATTTGTAGAAAAAGTGATTAAGGCGAATCTTTAATGAAGAATTTGAATTATGTAAGCATGATCAATACATGTAAACGAGTAAGCAATATCAAAGTTTAAACAATGAAGTGAAATTATGAAGGCAAATGTAATGTAAAGGGAGCGAGGGGAAAGTGGAACACAATGGGAACAATGTACGACAAATGGGGATTCTGCACTACAACACATGGACATGGTAGACAGTCTGAAAACATCTAAATCAAAATATGGAAAAAATTACAAAAAGTAAGTAAAAACATTTCTTATAAATAAACTACATAAGAGTACTGCATATAAATATGAAGTTGAATATAAAAAATATTTAAAATACAAAAAGGTAATAATTACAAAACAAAATAAGATTTGTAAACAAAATACAAAATAGTGAATTACAATTTTAAACATGTAAAGCAGAAAAGTGAAATGAATAAACTTTCTAATATTTCAATTATAAACGACGTACGCGTCGATATACTTTTGTATGAAAATAATTTAAAGAGACAATTGAACGGTTCTTCTCAAATCCAATGTAATTATTGAGAATTTCATAATAATTTGATAATTGAAATTGATTACTCACCTTACCTCGTCGTCCGCCATTGTTAAGGATATGTGGTCCTACCGCCTAAATCAGTCACTCCCGGAACCAAGCTGAACTGCCAAAAGAGAGAATACACACACGTAAATTCCTTTAATGAGCTCAAATGGGAATTCCGCGAGCCCAATGTCTCCAATTACTCCTCCTAATTCCAATCAATTGAAAAACAATTGGAATTTCCGCTTAGCATTTCAGCTAAACGGGTTTAAAAAGAGAATACTTGAAAATTAAATTATTTCCAAGATGGCCTCCTTCAACAAATACACTGGCTGAATGCTCTAATGCTTAAAGAATATAGAACAATAATGCTCAACGTTATATCGTCTTACACTAAAGGAATTTCTCAATTTTCTCTTCAATCACGAGCTAATTAATGTAATGGTCGGATTTAAATTTTAATAAATAATAATATGGAATTGAAAGATTATTAGTTGAAGAATTATATAATTTTTAAAAAATATTAAAAAGTGTGTCTATGCGAAGGGGTGGATAAATGAGAGAGAAGATGTGACCTACCAAACGTCGTCGGCAGAAGGAACTGGGCGTGAGGGCAGCCGGGACGGAAATGCGGAGTATGTGAAAATAACCGGGGCCGGGTGCCCTTATAAGGAGCACCGGATTCTATTTTTAAGGAGGAGCTCAAATGAATCGGAGGCAGCAGCCGAAGAACTTCTTCCTCCCCGTCCTCCCCTTCTGGCCCGATTCCCCGCCCGGCCTCCCCGATTAAACGACCTCAACGGGACGATTAGGTGAAATCCCGGTTACTCCTGAACTCCCTCACTCGCACACACAGACATTTGATCATGATGCTTTCTTTTCTACCACACCCATTCCGCTTTTTTTACTCGAGCAACTCGAATTGGAAAATTCGGATTCTCACACACTCATTTCTCTGCACACTTGGTTCCGTCATTTATCTCATTTAGCTTATTCACACTTTGATAAAAAACGACTTGCATATTTTTCTTCTGTTTAGTATCTGAACGTGAGTTGATTAAACTTTATGCAAAGGAAAATATGAATGAAATTGAGATTTCATAGTGTTGAGTTTGAAGATTTAATATGATAACTGAAGTTCGTTTACTCGTAATACTTTATTTAAACATCATTTATCGCGTAATTTTGGAATTTTCTTTATCGGAATTATAAACAAGGAATTAACATTTGAAATACACATGTTAATTACGTATAATCATGAAAACAATTATCCAGCATGGAAAATGCTTTAATAATTTTGTCTGAATATTTTGACCGAAACTAAAGATAAATACTTACAATTGGAGTACATTAAAGGAGCTCTAGGTTAAGATCAAATTGGAATGTCCGATCATGGCAGAAAAATAAGAGTTGAAGTCCAAACGGAGGAGAAATTGCCCAAGGAACTTTCCACTTCGATGATTCATTGCGAGGCCCTTGAAGACTCCAAGCAGAAGCTCCATGTAATTTCGAAATTCGGTTGAAATGGCTTTTATATCCTCCGAGTTTGAACCTTCACTAATCGGGATGCCTTTGGTCTCATTGAGCATAAGACATGTGTTCATATGTTTGATGAATTTCCAACAAACTTTCAGAAGCTCTTCGATGAAATTACGAACCTCCATTAAAAAGATTGAAATTTATTTTAGATGAGTTTAAAGCAAAATCATTTATGGCGAATTAAAATCTTTAAAATATGACTCACTCGAGTGTTGGTTCTAAAAGATTGAGAAAGAATATTAGATTGAAAGGAATCATGAGCCAAGCGGATCTGCTCAAAATTTTTGCTTTTCTCCACTTTTGAAGCAAAAATGTTATATTGAGTCTCGAGAACATCCTCCTAATAATGTAAACCCACAAAATAGAGGATTTGATTACTCAATTTCTTTTCCTGCCAAGAGCAATATTTAAATGCATAAATCATAAATCTGATCCAACCTGTAAATAATGTTGTAAATGGTCGAGGAAGAAGCTCATAATGTTCTTGAGCTCTGCTGGTCCTTTGGGCACAGGGAATCTGAATAGTTTCCTCGTGTTCACCCAAATGTCATTCAATTGAAGCTGAACGAGGCGAATGCTTAAGAGGAAACAGAACAACTCGTTGTACTTCTCATCCGACTCCTTTGTGAACAAAATGTGAAGCGGCCATTCATAGGAAATTCCAATTTTCAATCTGCTCACTATCGTCGTTAAATTGTCTCGATTCAGATCTTAATTCAAAATAAATTAAAAACATAAGCATTTAATACACAAAAGCGTAACATTAATCTATTAATCCAAAGAAACTACTTTTAAAAAGTTAAGAATATACTACACTAAAAACTTATTAAATAATTGAAATGAATAAAAGATAAAAGGAAATTCGATAGATCCTTTTATAATTTGAGAAATCCATTAATTGCTAAAAGTATTTTATTAGAATGAATTATCTGAGAATCAATTTACTCATAGAATAATGAGTGATAGAAGGGAATCAGATGAGAATGGCGATCCTCCTCATAAAGGAAAAGCTCATTCGGATCCGATAGTTGGACAAGAGAAAAAGGAACCAAATGTGCTCAAACTGAAGAATCGTAATCTTCTAGATGAGTTTATCCATCGGTACCCTGACACTCCGAATCCGTCTGACATGACTTCAGCGTCAGACATTAGCAAGGACAGTCTCCTTCCAAACTCACAAATCGCATCTCTGGTCACACTTGGCCTTGACAATGATGATTTCAATGTGGATCTCAAACACGAGTACACCAATATCCCACACAAACATGAGAAAGAGGATTTTGAGCCAGTCATTCTCAAAGTTTCGGACATTAAGAAAGAAGCGGAATTTCGCATCAAGAAAGACAAAAGAGAACATGAACCAGACTTTGAGAGAGAAATTGAAGATAGAATGAAATCCAAGAGGAATACACATATTCTCAAATATTGTGTTTTTACAATTGGAATCGTCAATTTTGTAAATTTGAAATTCAAATAATTTTGATTGAATTATTTATTTAATTTCTTTATTATTCAAATTAAACTTCAAAACTCCTACTTTTTCTTTTAAGATAAAGAAAGTAAACGAAAGTTTCATTGTTGTGATTGATTTGGTACAAACAGAGCATTTGGTTGTTGAAGGAATTTATAATTGCCCAGGTAAGGAATGATCAATTTGCCTATGATAAAATTTTAATGAAACTTGTAATTAACCTGAATTTCAAAACATTAAGAAAATTGAAATGATTTCTTTATATTCCAGATGCAATCTTTGATGGAGAACAAGCCATTGCGTTCTTGAATATCATCCATGTCCTCGCGAGCCTCTTGCTCATTTTCTCTCTGACCAAGGAAGTGTCTGGAATGTGTTTTGTTTGGATTGCGAGTCAGACGATCGACTGCGGTTTGTTCGTACTCCAATGTGTTTACAAATTCAGGTTTCATGAGAATGATCCGAGCTTCAAAGACATCCTCATTCTGGTTTTCTTGATCTTATTTGATACCCTTTGCGTGGTCATTGTCATTGCGTACTACTATAAGGTCAATAAGCCGCATAATGATCGGAGAAGGCGACTGAAAAGTAAGAGAGTTCTCAACAGGGAACTTGAAACCATGCAGATCTCACCATTTCTTCAAAGGAAAAATGCTTTACGCTGGGCCAGGTTCAATACATAAATTAACGAAAATACTCATTCCCCTCGGAATTTGATAATCTGATATCTGACTATATAAACTAAATATGTAATTAATGCAAAACATTTTTTAATCTTAAAAACTATTACAGTCGCTTCCAAACAATGCAACTTCTTCGTAAGATGAAGGGAAAGAAGAAAGATGGAAGCGGCTATGGAGAACCGAGTGCAAAAGATACAGTTTTCAATTTAGAAGAAGGTCTTAAAGCTTATGATATTTATATAAATAAGGAGTTTGAACAGGAATGAAATACATTAAAGTGAATATATTATAGGGTAGAGAGTATAGAGGATAGTTAAATAATTTAACAATTCAAAATTACCTTCAGGTTTCTTGATTGAAATTGTTATTTTTTGTAAAATATCGTCTTGGACTTGTACACGATTTGCTGAGAGGGCAAAATTCTTTTCTATTTCTGTAATAAAATGACATTGTAAATATTTTGAGCAAGTTTACAAGATGCATTTCATTTTCTCGTTCATCGACAATCTGGTCTGCTTAAATAAATAATTGGATATTCACCGGCATTTGCAGAATTTTTCACAAAAACTTGGTCTTTCATATTAAAGAGGAAGTCCTGAAACAATTCTCCTCTGCCAGTTAAGAAAAAATCTTTGACAAGTCGAATGTGTTTCATTAAATCGGTTTCAGCCACAACAAGATGATGCAAATCCTAAAGAAATAAAAGGTATAAAACTGTAATTATAAATATTTTATATCATATATTTATACAAAATTATTTGCCTCGCGATAATTCATTTTTACAATGAAGAAATAAATCATCATATCATCACAGACCTTTCCAATTGAGCTCGATATTCCTTCAATTGTTTCTGAAAGCTCTTCAATTCGGAAAGTATCAATTGAAATTTTTGATAATTTGTTAAAGAATTCCTTTTGTTTCTCCCGAACTTCACACTTGGTTTCTTCAAATTAAAATGTAGTTTAAATTAACATATCTATACTAAATCATGACAATTTGAAAGGACGAATGAAAACATTGAAAACTCACTTTCGGTTTTCTCTAGGACGGAAATTGAGTTTCCAATAAAGAGGATACGATCGGTAAGCGGAATTGGGAAATGTGAAGGAACAATTGAATAATCGACGAACGTATGACCCTCTGTATTTATTTGAATAAAAAATTCCTTATTTGAATCAATGAGGCTCCCAAACGAGACCCAACTGATAATCTGATTTAACAAAGGTCGATTCACCCACTGTGCAAGGCTAGAAGAAAAATTAAATCAAATCATTTTATGGAGTCGTGTAAGTTAAATAATTAATTACAAGAGTAGTTTTAAAAGCTTACATTTGTAAATCTTTCTGTAAGTGAACATTTGAATCAAAGACTGACTTCACATGCTCAATAATGAGAGTCGAACTTTTCCCAATGCTTTTTACCTTAAAAGAAATATAAATGAATTAGGAAAATCACTAATCATAATAATTTAGCTATTATCTTAGCGCTCTTTACATATAAAAATAAAAAACTCACAATGTTGAGAATTGACAGTAAAGCTTTAAATTGCTCCACGAACGGAGCAGATCGAACTCGGATTTCATTGATTGCCAAACATGAATTTTCCATTGCAAGTAATTCAAGTTCACAAATGACTCCAATATACTTTTGAAGGATTCCTTCGACTCCATTGCAAAAGCCTCCGATATAAATTCCAACCATAAATTCATTTCCTTGATTCTGATCTTCTTGGTTTATACCTAAAGATTTTAATGAAGGATTATTCTTCTTTTAAAAGTTGACTATTTATAATATACTTTAAATCAATTTAACAACATCGATTAAGAAATTATTATATAGTTATATAATTTCTTACTTATATTTTGGTAGTTTTTCACAAATGTATTCAATTTAATGTATAGGCCAGCAACTTCGAGAGTTTCATCAAGTGAAATGCGTTCAGAATTATGAATGAATGAGAATTGAAATTCTTTCGAAACCTTGAACAAAACAATTAACGAATAAATAAACCATTCAAAATAAAATTAATAATTTTAATTTTAATCATGAATGTCTTAATTAATTGTCGTAGCATGTTGTTTTAGTCAATTTTTCTTTATTTACCTTCAACACGTCGTCTTCAAGCCTAAATACATCTCCAGGAAATCCACTCAAAGCTAAAATTAACTCGTGATACATGTTTGAGTGATCTTAAATGATCAAATTAAGTGACAACATTAAACAAAACACATAAAAGGTGTAAAAGACTTGTTTAATATAATTTTGATTAAATAAGTGTCAAAAACAGAGTGAAACTGGTTCCCTCCAACTTTACTTTTTTACTATTCGCCTTTGATAGTAAGTTGACGATCCTACTTTCTCAATTCAGTGTTATTCGTGATCTTAAAGCTTTTGTCGTTGAAAAGTATAATATAACGCAATGTCGTGAAAATGAATGAGATTAAAAAATAGCTATTTAGACACCATACTTTAAAGATATTTTTAGTCTAGAATTTGATGGTTTTGTTAATTCATTAATATTGATACACACAAGCTATGTGTGATGACGAAGAGTGAACAAGGTAATTGGGATGAGTTGCTTCGCGAAGGAATCAAGAAGGAATTATATCTTGAGATAACAAAATATCTCCTAAAGGTGGATCGACACACCTCTTAATTTTAAATGTATCAATAGATATCTATAAACAACCGATGGAACAATCCATAAATATTTTCTTTATACTAACTAACTTCATCTGAAAGTAGTATGATATATAGACAATGGAAATGAATGAATTGTTGTGAATGATCATTCGGAATGTCTGCATCATTATAAGCTCTTATGTTCAATATGTATATAAGCTTTTCTTTGTTCCATAGTAAATCTTTCTGTCAAACATTTTATAGGTATTCGAGCTTTAGCTTTATGCATAAAATTATATACAGTTTCAGAGTTGGCAGTTGAATTGAGGTCTCCTATAAAAATACTTAATACTTAATATGACTATGTATTTGATTAAGACAAAATAAAAATTTTCTTGAGATGAAATTGGAAAAACTACTTGCAGTTATTCTTGTAATTATCTTAATCTTTACAAATGTATTATGCAAGGTTGTTAAAACGAGATCGTTAACTAAACATCAGCAATATATTGTAAATGAGATTTTGGATGTAAGTCATACCTTATCATAAGTAATGTGTATTGTGTATCATTAAATACCTACTAAATAAATTCAAATGTATTAAACAAATGATTCAATTTGATTTATCTTACATTATTTAATACAAATTATCTAGAAAGTTCGTCAAAGCGACAATTCAGATTCAGAGAACGTTGAAATGAAGCAAGTGAGCATTAAAACGCATTTGACCCGAGAGGAAAAGGAGCAGAAAAGACAGAAAATTAGAAAAATAGTGAACAAATATCTCAAAACGCTTGTGAAAGACAAAAGATTGAAGGCGAGAAAGACGAAAAAGTTTTAATTGACTCAGGACAAGACACAATCAAAAATTAATGATTTTATGCTAAATTGATTCTTTCCTTCATATTATTTCACACTTTCACTAGTAATACAAGTTTTTAAATGACATGTAATTGTAATCCAATATAACTTGTGTAATTTTAATTCCAATTATACCTATCATACTTATAGCTGTACTTATTATTAACGTCATTGATATCATATGTAATGTCATTCGTATTCATCGATATAATAAACTATGTAAAAATTCACATCTCACTGACCAATTTTCCCATATATTACTCTGTCAGAGAAAAAGTGTCCTATTGTGCTTATGGTAGCCTATATTTTAAATGTAAAAATAAATACTTAATTTTTAAAACTAGCTTTCTGATCAGAAAACTTATATTTAAAATATAAATATCTGAACGGACGCTCTGCGAATCATCAACTCTCTCCTCTCCTTCAACACGAAGCTTGCTGAATGAGTCTTCGGTTTAGCGAAGGAACTCAACTTCTCCCTCTTAAGGTCCATTCCTCACCAGACTCACTGCTCATCGGTTCTTTACCCCAATTGATTTCCATTTTCTCCCATCTTTCAACATGTTTCTCAGAGGTCAACTATTTAATTCATACTAAGAAGTTAGGACAAGTGTTACCAATTGATTTCATTCTTAACCTCATTCTGGACTAACAATAACAAAGGGCAAATGCAAAATCTTTTAAAATTGTTTTTTATATGGAATAGTTTCATAAAAATGAACTTTTTATTCGCTTCCATAAGCACAATAGGACAATTTTTCTCTGACAGCCTAATATAATACCTTATTTGAAATAACTATAGAAATAACAATAAGAAGAAACAGTCTGATAATGTGAATATTGATTTTTCTTCAATTTAATTTTTTGAATCAAAGCGTCTTTCATTTATAAGGACGCCTCTACGACTCAACCAATTATTTATAACGATCTTATTATTCGCATTCAAAAGAAAGATTGGCTGATAGTCAACAAAGGTTTGACAAGAAATTCAACATGGATCGTCGTGTTTCCGGATTAGAGAAGCAGATCAAGGGCTTGAAACAAGACAACAACAGTCTCTCGACTCGTCTTGCTCGAGTTGAAGGGAACTTCTCGAGGAAATTCTCAAATGAGATGCGAAAGCTCGCAACTGATTACCTCATTCGTAATAAATTAAACTTTACAATGCTATGATTCACAATGCAGGAAAAATGTAGGATTGTTTATTAAAAATACTCATTTCGTGCTCATTTAGAGAACCCCGATCTTCCAGAAGAAGATCCAATCGTTTTGGTTGATGGAAAGAAGGATGTTGACGTTTGTAAGAACAAATATAACTCAAAACAGAATTTCAATTACCTAATTTTAAATTCATTGTTAGTGAAGTAATATAAGTTTTAAATGAATCATTGAACGGTTGTAATGGTTAAAACAGCCCCCAGCACTGAATTGGCCAAGTACGGAGTCGCGATCAAAGAGCAGAGGAAATTAAAGAAAAAGTCTTACTACTACGACTTTGATTTCAACAACGATTTCGCCTCACCTGGAGATCTTCCAACTGGAGATGTTCTAACCAAAACGGTTCCTGGTACCCCTGGTGCTGCTGGCGCTCAAAAAAAACTCAAGAAGACCAAGACCACGTCTTGTGCTAAATGCATCATCATGTAACGATCTTATAAAAGCCTTGCAAGCTCATTTGGATCTTTGCATGTAACAAAAGATCCAATAATACTTCTTTAATATATCATAAATGTAATTTAAAATTCTGTGTCGTCCGAAGAAAATTCACTATTAAATCAAAATTATAGAAATCTTCAAAATTCAGATATTATGACCTTTTAATTCTATCAATCTTATATTAATCCATGGTTCTCTTTAATTAGCTTTGTAAATATGATAAGAAGAATGCAAATAGTTCAACCTTTTAAAGATAACACAACTTGTGACATTTATTAAAAGTTTGTAGCATCATTATGAAAATTCATTATTGGTAAATCCTATTCGTACATGAAAATTGGCATGACCTTCTTTGAAAAACGAAGGCCAACAGAAAAGGTAGGTTAGGTACACAATTACAGATTACAGCACATAACTCACTTTACGACGTTAATCTAGATTAAGTCCTGTGGTTGAGATTATCTTCACATCTAATTCTATTTGCCTGGTGAACTTGTGAGCTACCCGTGCATTCATTATCTTATTGGTAACTAATTGCCATTATTGAATAGGTAGTCTATTCCATTAATACCTAATTGTGATTGCCCCTATAATAAGTCATAATGTAATTATTAAATATTTAATATTAACACTCTTATTTAACAAATTTGAATTTGTAAAAGTGTTGGAAAACTTTTAGCCCCAATAGTATAGTGCACCTGTACAGGGCGTTTATTATGTAGCGCAAACATCAAATGCATGTAAAGCTATGATAATTTCCTATCTAACGTTTATTACAATATCCCACAGCTACCTTATGGAATTCAATTAGCTTTACTTGCCCTTTGATGTTTGCGCTACATAAAAAACGCCCGGTATTTGTCTAAATAGGAAGTTCACTTGCATAATAATTATACTTGAATATAAATACATAATAGTCTAGTCGTAGTAATTAATTAATTAATATTTAATTAATTATTTACTACGCTTATATTACAACTTGTTCACAACCAACTTGATCGTTCTGACATTTGCAAGAACGGAATCATATATTTAAAAGTATCTTAAGTTAAGTAGTAGTACATTATGAATCATTTTTACAAGAAGTTCAATCTACGTCAAACTTATTCATATTAGACATTAGTTAATACAGAAAACACTGACTTTGACAATTTGAATGAAATCTCATTCTTCTGCCTTTTATCGACTTCCTGGGTTCAAGGATATAAACCAGGATCCTTTTGAGTCGCATTTTGAAGAAATAGAGATTGAGATTGTCTTATTATCGGATAAACATGTTTGAAGCTTCCTGGACTTACATCCTTACTCACTGTCCTTTTGTCACATCCATACATTTTACACGTCATTGACTAGCGAGCGTGGTGAGATCGACGATTTCTATGCTGTTGAACTTTAAACATTCTCCGTCTTTCCAATTCACGATCGAAGGTCTAAAAAAATAAATAAATAACATCAAACCTTTTAAATTCCAATAAATGCTCAATCTTCAAAAAGGTCAAAATATTTTCTACAAAAGGCAATTTGGTATTTTACTCTACACGTGTGCATGTTTGGCTGTGGAAAGACGCTTCTAACGTTCTAACAAAGCTAAAGCCTAAAACTAGTAAATAAATATCGAGTCTATTGAACTGATAAACAAAGAATGAATAAAAATCCAGAAAAAACATTAATTCAACCACATTCCATTCATTAATTCATAATATAGTCCATGGGTAATAATCACCATTTGAGATCATACGAATTCTATTTTTTATAAAGGGGAATACAATACTCGATTAAGGAATGAAACATCCGGTAGCTGTAAACATAAAACACGCTACAAGAATATCTTCAAGTAGTTGTAAAAATGCTCGCCACGTTTTAAGTCACTAAAAATCCCCCAATTAAAGCTATTAGCAAGTGGAATCGAACTTAGAACAAAGTAATTATAGCCGAGGGATCCTCCAATTTCCTCAAAGTCATTTAGAATATTTAATTAGACCCGAGATAGGCCATTGGGCCCAATAGGATTGACTATTGGCATATAGGCAATAAGGCGGCAATTGGAACATTCTAAAATGAATGCGAGGCAATTGAGTAGAAAAGTGCCATTGACTCGAATGAGGGTCAGGTGGCGAGGGCATTGGCACAATCGGAAGAGCCCTCAAAGGCCTTTGTCTCCTCCCCAATGACCACATACAAAGGACGAGAGAGGAGTTAGCCGGGGAGGGCAAAGGGTCGGTTGAAGGTTAGAGGAGTATAAATTGGGGCACGCGGAGGAAGGCGGGTGAGAGATAGCCACCTATCTATTGGCACCCAGAGATAACCCCAACCAGAGTGGCAACTCGAATTCCCTCAGGAAGTTCTTGTCAACAAACTTCATTCAGAGTCAAGCCTTTGGGCTCTCGTCCTCCTCCAGTGTGGAAACCAACAGTACTGGCATTGCCACGGTGGACTCTGTGGAGCTTATATGGGCAAGGTTTGGAGGAAGCGGAAGTGGCGGTGGTTCCGTCAAGGCTTGGTCCTCTTCTTCGTCGCCTTGTTCGCGGTCACCTCCACCGAGGCCTCCTCGGACAGGAAGAAGCGATACGGAGAACTCTGTCATTATAACCAAGACTGTGACACTGACCTCTTCTTAAAGGTACAGTCGCACTGGGACTAACTTAATATTTACCTACCTTTTTGCGAAACGAGAGACCTTTTTGTGTAACTTGTACACGTTACTTTTTATAGAGCCAATTTCATAATGTAACGTTAGTCTATTTACTTGCTATTTGATAATCAATTAGATCTTTCAACTGGAACAAGACCCCAAGCGTCATTTATATACAATGACGGTTTGATCATAACTAATTTTTTGATACTATGATGTGTATTTAATTTATAGTTAGAATTTTAAAATTTATATTTATAGCCAAAAAGATTATAGATAATTTTATTATTTTTTAATTCTTGTACTAGAGATTTAACTAAATATTCTGTAAGACTGAGTTTATTTGGTTGCCTGTCCTAGCCTGTACTGTGATAAATTAGAAAGTTGTAGAAAGTTTCATTGCATGCTTTTATGCTTGAAATCAATATTGGAGCTTAAAGAATATCCTTTCCTTTATGAGTTTATCATCTTCCGGTTATTTGTTCAGAAAATGTGAAGTGGATTGATATTTATAAAATTATCAACCGGTCCTTTATGATTTTAGTGTGATCGAGGAATGTGCCTGTGTGAGAACGAGGAGAATTCAATTCTTGAAAATGGACAATGCCGAGTTTTAGCAGACCAAAGCTGCACAGAAAACCCCTTTTGCGTCCAAGACGCCCAATGTCTCAAGGGAAGGTGCGAGTGTTTCAAGCCTATGTTCATGAGCCTGTCAAACGGGTCATGTCTTCTTGCTCCTGGAGCCCGATGTGATAATTCGGTTCCATGCAATCCGGAAGGACCCCTCGACTGTGTCAACGAAATCTGTTCCTGCCCTCCACTCCAAACTTACTCATGGAAGGCTCGGAAGTGTCTGGGGCTTATCGGAGCTTCCTGCAACCCGACATCCTCTTCTCGAACTTGCATTGACAATGCCGTTTGTACCCTTACTTATAATGGAGGAGTTTGTAAATGTTCCCCTCAATTTACGCCTACACATACTAATAGTTGCTCACTTCGGTTCGGAGAAAACTGCATGCGGACCGAGAATGAAGACGACACCGTCACTCAATGCAATTCAGACGACTTCTTACACTGTAGCGACCGAACCGGAAAATGCGAATGCATGTACCCCAATCAAATGATTTTCGAAGGAATGAAAGGGAAGAGGGGAGAATGTCGTCTACTCGTCGGAGAACCCTGTCATCACCCAAACTCCTCCGTCGCCAATGGCCCAGACCCGCTCCAATGTGTCACGGGGTCACGGTGCAATGCCACGGAGACACAACAAGGAACTTGTCTGTGCAATCGCGGATTTCGAGAGACGAAGACGAAAACTTGTGATGCTAGCAAAGCAACCGGTGACTCCATACTCAAATGTATTCTGAGTCGCAAGGGTCGAGTCTGTGTATGTGGTGAGGGGTTTATCTGGATGAACTCTGTGTGCACGCGAAACTTAAGATTCCCCTCGTTCTCATCGAGCCCCAGGACTCAATTTATTCATTTTACTCTTCTTATTTTTACTCTTTCCTGTCTTATTTTATTCTATAAACATACACTTGACGAATTGTCAAATATCCTCCCGCTCTTATAGCATCGATACAAGTATAACTAGGTATTTTTTCAATTTTGAGTGTCTACGTCTACCGACGTAGATCCCAATTACCTAACTTTAATTAATTGTAATTGCTGTGTATTGCCAAACTACTTGAAAACTTGAGTTAATAGGCATATAATTTACTAAAAGATCAATTGACATTTCGTATACACAAGTTTGTTGTAAACCATTATGATTAGTAATTGACAAATACTGTGTTTTGTTCAAATCCTGTTTACCTTTAAAGACTCAAACATTATATAGGATTTTGGCATTTTAAGAATTAACTTTTTTTAATTAGCCTATTGACTGACAGAGTGACAGACAAAGAGTGAGCAAGACGAGAGGTGAGAGACAGAGTGAAGAAAAATGTACGTGTTGAGGTGCATTATTGTGTTAGAGAGAAAGGGAATTCGTTTACGGCTCTTTTACCTTTCGATTGTAATAATTGAGGAGAGTTTTTTTAGCGGGTTAAAGGTATGACTCAGAGAGCTCAAAGTCGGTGGTTATGACCGACAGACCTTGGCCAATGCCGGATTCGGCCGATGGCTCCATGTAGAAACTCTCCAGGACTTCGATCTGCTCCACGTTGTTGTTTTTCGGGGCTGAGCGCTGAGCCGAACCGCTCTTGCGCCTCCCGCCAGTGTCCTTGTCCACGTCTTCAGACACTCCCTTCACGATCGCGTTCTTCTCCTCGAGCTTCCTGCGGAGAAGCTCGAGGCGACTCTCCTTCTGCTCGTCAACGAATATTTGGATTAGACATTCGCATTTAGTCATTATTAATTAATTAGTTAAGCATTAAAATTTATTAATTTATTAAGGATCTTAAATGAAATGTATGTTAATAACGTTGTAAGGTATTTTGTGTACATAAATGATAAATATATATAGGTCTATAATCAATTTTGTAGACAATCAAAGCACCTTAATCTTAAAAAATACAAAAGGTGCAATCAAAATTTATTTTATTTGTTTATAAAATAGTGACTTAAACTATTATCGTAGTTAAAAATCTTAATAATCAATTTGTTCCATTTATGTATTGTGCAACTGGCTTTGAAAATGATAAATTGTATGAATTAAATTGAAGAGAAATGATATCTTTTTAGTAAAAATGAAATCTGAATGCTTATATTTTTAAATGGATAATAAAACCAAACCTGTTCAAGTATTTTTTGAAGTTGTTCGTTCTCAGAGATGAGTTTTTGGTATCTTTCTTCCTCTTCTTTTGTCGTTCCACCATCAGGGGCAGACGTTCGGTCAGAGACTTCATTTCCTTCTCGTACCACTTCGATGATCTTGGGGATGAACACGAGGCCCATTGTGATCATTGAACTGAAGATGATGGCAAGGGAGACGAAGGCAAATGAGGCGTCTTGTTGAGATGAGATCACCATTGTCACCGGAGTTGTGATGAGACAGAGAACCGCCACATTGTAAATTGACATTGCCACAAGTCGTGAGTCATTGATGTGCCGAACTTTCAAGCTCCGAGTTTCATATGCCAAGAAAAGTCCAAAAATTAGTAAGAGCCCTTTGAATGAGTATGTTATTCCTGAAATAACGTTTCACGTATTTAGACATAAATTATCATCATAAATGCGAATTGTCAATATTCCATATGCCTAATTTACAATGAAAGTTAAGAATGAAATTACCGAGCCAAATGTTGTTGTAATGGGATTCACAATGTTCCAACTCAGGAGCCAATTTAATATCTTCAGTTGAATCTTTAGGCTCTTCGAGTGGAAAAGTTTCAATTTTTCTGTCCATTGGGTCAACCAAAGTCCAAATCCCAAGAAAGCAAACGTCAATCGAGACCAAAGTCGCCACCAGCAAGTATAACTTCCAAGGTTGAATCTTATGCTGAAAGGTAACATGCTTTTGATTGAATGACGCCTCAGTATGTTGATAAGGGATAATTGCCCAATTGAATCCCAACCTTTGTTTCAGACTTGTGCTTTGTAGTAAGTCGATGGACTCTCCAAACTTTAGAAAACATTGCTCCGTACGCGAGTGTGAATCCAATAGAAAGCAACCATTTCCGAAGAGTGCAGATGAGTCGAAACATGTGAACAGGAATGAATTGTCCATCGAGCCCAATGAGAAATACAGATCCGAAACAGAGAATATTCCCAACTAGCATAAGTGTGTTCGTCACGGGATGTGACAATTGAATGACTCTAAAATAGACAAAAAGCAGTATTAGCAAAGCTTTAATTGCATAAAAGGAACACATACTTTCTCTCTCTATAGGCGTAATTGAAGAGAATGAGAAGAACAGCCCAGAGAATTCCGACAAGTGAAATTGTGCTCATTGAAATGAAGATACTCAGCGACACTGTCCGGAGCGAACGTATGATGAATGTACGATCCTGAGGAACTTTGTCATCTAACAAAAATACAGTTTTGATTTAATAAGATACCTTATTTGTATTTATCAATATTTTTAGGGTTTAAACAAAAAAGCATTTAATCAATTTACTGATCCATCTATCTTTGATCTCCCAAGTTTGATTGTCGAATTCAATGTCGTGAAATCCGAGGATGTGGTATTTCCCATCAATCATTTGTTCTATTTGAGTCAAAGCAATACGATCTCCGGAACTGAACGCAACTCGCCCCTAAATATCACACATTCATGAAATAAGTAGTAGTAAAGTCAATTTTATGAATTAATGTAACAAATCAACTTTATTTTTTAATGAAATGTCTAAAGTTAAATGAAGATTGTTTACCGAGACGCCAGTAAATTCTGTTTCATCCATGGCTGCATAAATGTGATCAGCAATCTCCTTGTTTGTGTAATTGAAATCTTCGAGTTTTTTCCCTTTCTTTTTAAGATTCTTGATAGTCTTGTTGAAAGCTATTTGTAAAAGGAAAATGAGACATTGACATTGAGTGAGTGCCAAAATGAAATATTATATTTTGAATAATTAATGGGCTAACGTTTCTACCTCTAAAGAACAAGGCGGTCTCATGCGAAAGCAAATTAGGTAAACTGAAAAAATTGGGCATATAAAACGAAAGGTGAAACAATAAACAAAGTATCTTTTTGAAAACAAAATTGCAAAAAAGAGACCGAGAGCTAAGGCCCAAACAGCATCGTATGCCAATGGAGCTTCTTGATAGCCTTCAGGAAAAAGTCCTTTGTCCACATTGTATCCATCAAGCTTCAAAGCAGCATTGAGGCGTACGCGAAAGTCATTCGAAGTCTAAGAATTCCAAATGTTTGTCATGATAAATCTGATTTTTATATTAAAAAATTTTTCATTAATTTTAAAAAAAATTAAATCGTTTATATGAATTTATAAAAAGCACCATTCCGGAAATAGTTGTAGAATTGTCTCGATTCCACATGAGAGCTTCAGTAGTCAAATGTCCCTCAGCAGCCATTTTCATTTCTTCTTTGGTGCAGTTGACTTGTTCATTGATGAGATTAGACTCAAACCAATTATCCTCGTACCATCCTTAAAAAGTAATAAATCATCTTTCAAACTGGATTTCAATGTAATTAAACAATAAATATTGAGTTTCTTATGTCAATGAAATTAATAAAAAAAATTACCAATGAAAAACCAAACATAAGACTTTCCAAACAACTTTTGTTTATAGACTTCGCATAAGACTTTTCGAGCTGCAACGACGTAAAAGAGCCCAACAACAATTCGAGCATCTTGACGTTTCAAATTCCTAACGGCTTCTGTTGGGTCAGTTAAGAAACTTTGCCTTGTCACGATCTCAATTGATGCATTTTTGCATCTCTCTTCCAAGTCTTCTACAGTCTGTATTATTGTTAAATCATATTTTTAGCATCTTTTACCAAATTAAGTACTTTGAATACATGAATGGTGCAAACTTACAGAAATGAAAACTTCTTCTGCTTGTTGTAAAATAGCAACCTTTGACCATTTGAACCTTTTCATTAACATAATTCTCGTTGGATTATGAACTGTGGCACTCGGATGTGTTCGGAATAGAGTCGGGAAGCGGTTACGGTCAGAGAGAGCCGGACTACTCGCACCGTAACAAAGCTAGGATGGCAATATTAATAAAAATGAGATTCGCAATTAAAATTACGCCTATTTAGTATATAAATGCGAAATGTTATACTGTTCCTTCATATAATGAATTACCACAACAAGATTCCACATTTTGGCAGCTTCAGCAACAGTTGTACAAACGGTTGAACAACCAGCGAGTAACATAAGCTTCTGTGGATCCTTATAAAGAAGCTCATACATCACTGCTGCACCAAGACCTGGATCGCACTGAAGAAAAAAACAAATGCCTTTGTTGAATAGTTTTACATTTTCAATATAAATCAAAAATGATTTATTTGTAAAATTTTCTCACCTCGCTGTCATTCCAGGTAAGATTGAGGAAATATCCTGGCAACAAATCCTTCTTCAAATTTACATCTCTGAGAGCAAGCATAGCAGCAGGTTTGCAAGCCTAATATGACAAGAACGTTCAGATTGGATAAATAAAATTAATATAGTTATTAAAGAAAAAGTTGAACAAACTAATCAGAATCAGAATAATCAGATTATCTTCAATTCTTCAATTACCTGTCCACCTGAAAATCAAAAAAGGTCAAATTAAACAGAGCCAATTATATTATTAGCGTTGTTTGCAAGTAAGTAGGAATAAATATAACAAAAAACATGTTTGATGCGTAACAAAACGCGAATCAACATGAACAAAAAATATTGAATTTCATCACCTTTACATTTAATTTTAAATTGTTCAAGTATCAGTATTTAAATAATTACAGATTTTATTTATTAAAGTTCCAGAAAGGAACGGCGTAAAACAAAGATATTGATATCGGTACTTGTCAAAAAATATAGTACTTAAATAAATAAAGTACTTTATATTTCAAATGTTCATACCTTGCCATCCTCCTGTCCCGTTAATTGGAAAGATTCCACCAACGTAAAGGACCTTATCTTTTGGCCCAGGCCTGGGATCTTTAGTTCCGTTGCACCCGACCCACTTGAGGACCAAGATGAGAAGGAGAAATTCCAGGGTGTCCAAGGCCTTCCACATCTTGAACTGTTCGAGTTGAGAAGGAATTCAAGGTTGAGGAGGAAGGCGACCCTTCGCCATTCCTCGATAGAGAAAGAGCAACTGTGCGTGAGAAGTCGATACTCGCGGAGGAACCAACTTTAGATCCGGGAGACTTCGGGGACTCGGGGAGAAAATCAATGAGATTCCTGGACTTCCTTCACTCGTCAGACTTCCACGGCAAAAGCCCGGCACAGGGTGAGACAGGAACTTGTCTCATTTCACCCACTATGTACCTTCACCCTTCCATTCCATTTGCATTTCAATCGCATTTCAATAGCGTATTTTGGTATAATTTATTAAATTCACACACTTTACAAGATACATTCATAGACGTTTTTTGCTCTCGTATACTTTACTCTATTACCTACTTAACATTTATTTCTTCGGAACAAAAGGGTTCATTTAGCATAGCGCTGACTGAATGCGGAAGCATGAACTTTGTTCTCATTACCTTTTTTAATTGTATCCCAAGTGCTTTAACGATAAATAGAGTAATTTAAGCTAATAGTTAAGTTTAGGTACGTTCCATTGTAATCAATTTAATGAAGCCTTATGAATGATGTAATCAAGTAGGTAGATAATGAAGTACTTAAACTTCTAAAGATGACTGATGCAGGGTCTGGGGCATTATGATTAATACCGTTTTGTATAATATTTATACATGTATTTGAATTAATTAGGTAAAGATTATAGTATTTATTTATTTTTCAATGCATTTAAATATATTTTTAAAATGAAAGTAGCTCTTATGATTAGAGATTTAATTATAAGTATTAACTATAAGTTTGCGGTTTTGATTTAATCTAGAATAGTTGGAACCATCCTTTGGAAATGAAAATGAATTAAGGCATGTGTTGGACACTGGCTTTTTGAGTGAGTGCTCAATACTTAGATAATTACATGATTTCAAATAGTGGAGAAACTAACTAAATTACACATAAATACAATCTCAATAAATAATAAATCTAGTTTTATACAATATATAGTCTATTCGAATGTAAAAATAAAGAACCGTGTTTGGAAAAGAATTACAAAACCCAAAAGTAAAGGACAACGACGAAGAAAACAATGAATCCAGCAGCAGCTTTCGCATATCCTGACCTCAAGTTCAGATATGTAGCATCCTTTTTATACTTCTGAGACAAAATCGTAAGATTTTGAGCCTTGTGATCGAGTTCTGAAAGAACAACACCTCTGTTGATCACGTCATCGATGTTCTGCACCATAATCCGTTGTACATCTTGGAGTTCGGTATTGAGAGCACTTAGATTCCGTCTTGATCGTGAGTCCAAAATACTTTTACGTGCTTTTTGAATATAAGTATCTAAATTGAGAAAGTATGTGTTTATAAATAAATGTTTATATTAATAATTAAAAAGATTTTGAAAATAAAATACGTTACTTTTGATTATAAAAAATATTGAATGTAGAAAAATGTATAAGCGGAAAATTTACCAAATTCAATAAAAAAGTATGGCCGAGTCGCCGTTTGAATTTTCTTAGCATAAAGTGATTGAAACTCTTGAGCCAAATCTTCTAAATAAGAGTATGCGAGCCTCTTTGAAAAATTTTTGTCACATAAAGTCAGGTACACGACGTCACTTTCAATTAAATAACTACGAGTAAAGAAAAAATTCAATTTTAGTCAATTTCAATTTATTCGTGCACATTACAAGAATAACTAAATGTAATTTAAAATTGTCAACATAATTAAACTTACTGGAAAACATAGGCTCCAGATTCAATTGTACATCTCATCGGACTTTGGCTATTTAATTTCCGCAAAAGTAATTTTGCTTGTTGCTGATATTCAATGAGACTTCTTTCAGCCTTAAAATTCAAAAACAATTATTATTTCCATTATAACCACTTTTCACATGAATTTATACTAAAATGTCAAATTTTCAAATTATCTAATCAATAATAATTTTATAGACTATAAATTACAATTCATTACATAATAATTAAAAGTCAAAAAAGTTCAAATGATCCCAAAATGAAAAATCCTCACCTCTTCGTCATTTTGCATTGAAGCGGCCAAGGGCATGTAGTCCCTCAGCCTCGTTATCATCGTGAATAGTACCATTCTTCTCCCGGGTCGGGAATCTGTCGAGGAATGAACGGGTCTTTTCGAAAGATGGAAAGGCCACTGATTTGACTCCGACAATCGACGTGTTATGTACGTAACAAGAGCGCGAAGGATCCTACTTTTGACTAACTTTCTCTTCAATTGCATCATATAGCCTCCACGTAGATCAAAAAGTCCAACCCGACACGTCATCTCGACCCAATGTTACACGAAGACGCGAATCCAAATCAGAGATTTAATAAATAATGCCTTTCGTCAATTATTAACACAACTAAAATACTTGCTTGTCTACGTTCTTGTTTCTCAACATGCTTTTAATAAATTATGAAATATGCGCGTATAATTAACGAACGTCAAAGTAAAAAACGCTTTAGATTTATTTCACATGTACAATTTCCAAGACTTGGTATGTAATTATAGACACTCATATTTATGATATTTATAATAAAAATAGAATGCGCAAATATAGATAAATATTATGAAATAAAATAGAAAGTCTAAATAGTTCCGCTATATTGCGAGGTCAAGAGGTTATTATAATATTCACATATTTAATATGGGAATCTCACGAATGTCCTCAATCCCATAAATTGAAAGAGTATTAGAAGCATAAACTATCTCGATGATTAAAGTCATTACTCAGCATTACAATTAATAAGGTAAAAATGATTCAAAATGCAAATTCATGATTATTTTTAAAGTTTGATAAAATAAATGTATATAATATAAAATACGATATAATAATAATATAAGAAATAATGTATAATAAAGTTTAATATATACATAACTTGATTATCGTCTTAATTTTAAATGTTAAAATTAACACAGGTTTTCAAATCCTCTCGTAATTATATGAGTATCGAAGTTAAGTCCCTTCGGATTGGGATTCGTGGCTTGTCGGACACTCATTTCCCAGTTGGTTAGAATTTCGTTCACGGTAAACTTTTCAGGTAGATTTGACATTCTAGCTTTGAGACCCTGAGCCACCATGCTCAAATAAGGAGTTGAACCTGAGAATTTTGAAATAAAAAATAATTTTTGCAAGGTCTATAATTACTAGATAGAGCGAGATAAATGAATTAACTCAATTCACTCACTGTATTCTTTTGTTAAATGATGAATGGTTGGAGTTTCATTTGGATACTCTGGAGGAACTTCAATAGCAAGAGGTGGTACAGAAGGAAGGCGTTCATCAGCAATTGTACAATTCAACTGAATGTTTCCATTTCCATCCGGTTTCTTCATTTTTATCTAACTTAATACAAATTAAATATATGATTCCTTATGATATGAATCTTATAAAACTCTATATTAATTATTTCTCGTTAAATTATAAATTAGTAAAAATTTAGAATGGTTTAATGAAAACGAACCGTAAATCTGTTGTCCAAATATCTAAGTTCCCTCTTAATCACGGATAATGAAAGCAAATTTCCCCGACTCCTTTTATTTGATACTTCACATTCGTCTTCTTCTTCGCACAAGTAACTTCCATTTCTATTCCTAAAAAATATGACATTTATGAAATGATGTGTCATGATTTACATGACTAATCCCATACAAATAAATCAATAAGTATTACAAGTAAGGATGACCAGCTAATGCTTCCACCGTGGGCCTAAATGTCCTCATGAAAGTATTATTAGCAGTAGAAGTATTCTTCAGTGTCGCATTGATGGATTCCATCAAAGATTCCATTCTGGATTCCAAAGAAGAGGGATCCGTCCCTTGTGTTGTTACTGGAGCAGGAACAATTATTGGGCCCAAAGCGCCTTCATTCTGCTGCTACAAAATTCGAGATTTGTTTTTAACAATTTTAAATTATAATTTGTAAAAAAGATTTTAATGAATACAATTTGTAATTAAAACGTTACCTTTTCCATCCTCTTCAACGCAATTTCACATTTTAGGAGTATTTCCATTGTTGCTCTTTGGTTCGGATTTGTTAAAATCTCAAGCAACTTTTTCATTTTACTGGATTTTTCCACATCTGAAAATAATCATTCAATTTGCTTTTAAAACAACATAAAATAAATCCTCAAAGAAGATTATCGTATTTATTTGATGCTATTAATACTGACTAGGTAGACTCAATGAACATTGATCCTTTTGTCAATATCAAACGTATCCTGATTTAAAAGATTCTAAGAATTCGATGAATTTAAGTAAACAAAAACTACCATTCATAAATATTTTTAATTCCTTTCGAGTCAATCAATCTAATCTCTATTTTATTGTAGAAAAGCTATGGTGTATGTATAATGATACCAAGTATTATTACAGAAATATGAGACCTATTTTAACTTATTTTACTAAAAGTACAATTTCATAATTATAATTACCATCATTGCCGAGTTTTGCAATCATTTTCTGCAAAAGGTCAGTATATTTTCTCAATTCTTTAATTTTTTCTAGACATGCTTGTTCCTCAGCAGAGGCATTTCTGGGACTTGGAGTCGCAACCGACATGTGTGGAGTATTGATTGACGTTCCAGGCGAAGGAACCCCCAAACCTAAAAGTAGTTTAATATTTTAATAAACAGATAAAACAATTAACATTAAATGAAGAAAAATGTTTTTTTTTTCATTTATAAAAAATAGAATAGAAAATATTAATGAGCTGTGAGTAATATTAGTTAGTCATAGTTAAGTTGTACAAACCTGAGGCCATTCTCATTTGACTTGCTGGACTCGGCATCATTCCGCTGCCGACGTGGCTCGGAACAAACTGCTGACTTTGACTAAAAACATCCAAACAAAAACGACTCCCTTATTCATCATTTCAAATAAGCTCAAGAAAGGAAAAACACTCAAGTCTGTGCACAGATAGTTAATAAGCCATAAAAATTAGTCAATAATATTAATAGCAAATAAATACACTTTTAAACCAAGAACACGAACAACACTAGAAACATTCTCAAAGACTCTTTAAACAATGATAATAACATTCATGCGTGTGGATGTTTCGAGTAATTTAGTTACAGCAAATTATTGGAAGCACCAACATGTAGTATTATAATAAAAGGATGTCATTTAGGAGTGATAATTTAAAAAGAACCAAATAAGTTTTTATTGTTTAAAAGGTTTAATAGCTTTAACAAAAAATTATTGTTTTGATTTGAACATACCTTCCTTGTTGAATTTGCGGCCCTGGGCCGGGACTTGGAACGATCGGAATGCTTTGAGTGGATGTTGGAACAATAAATTGGTTCCCAGGTCCCATTGGTCTTTGCATTGGTCCACCAGTTGGAAAGGACTGAACCATTCCTCCACTGTCCGCCTACAAATTAGAAAATTATGCATTCGTTCAATTAAATATTATTACTTTTTAAATATTGACGAACATTGAAAATGCGTTACGTGACACAAAGATAACACAATTACACATACACGTTTTAAGAAAAGTACGAAAATATAAGTCTTATTCATACTACACAATAAAATTTACAGAAGGATTGTAATTTAATAACACCCTTGGATGAGAAGTAGATAAAATGTATTATAAAAATTAAATTAACCCTTAAATTTAAGTGCTTAACAATTTAATTATTTATTGACTGACAAAATTAATATAAATAAGTATAATTTGGTTAAAAACCTTTCACATATGGCTCCGACACCTCCCTTGATTTGTCTATCAGATTAAGTAATTAACGATTATAAAGAAAACATAATGCACGAAAAGAGAAAATAAATTTAAAAACGAACATAAAAAGCAACATAAAGTGTTGAAATGGATGGGCATTAAGGGTTTCATACCTGTGACATGCCATTTTGATAATAAAATCTATGATTCATTAAATAAACGGGTTCCGGAGATCTTCCCGTGGCCTTCAAGTCAAGTGAATTATGTAAGAAAAATTATAAAAAGCATATTAAAAGGATAACTCAAATCTTTTTTAAACTTTGATTTAGCTTTTTTTTTAGCAAATCATGCTAAATAAAACAGTCATAGTCATTTCCTTTTCGCCATTGTAATAAAAATGTATGATAAAAATTATGTCACATTATAAAGGCTTTGCTTAGAATTTGGAATAAATACATAAAAAATGATATAATAAATCAATCGAAATACAAATAAAATTCACACTCAGCAACTTAAGTCTTTGAACTATAATTTAAAAGTTGATTTAAAATTTAAATACCACTGGTCCCATCGGACGATGAGGACGTTGTTTTGCCATTTGAGATAACTGATTTGCCATCGGTGTTTGTTGAGGAGCCAAGAGACGACTCATATTTGGTGTTCCCATTCTCGCCATCACTATTTATTTCACAAAATTTAAAAATGAGCATTTCATTCAACGAAGCATAAATAAAAAAAATTAATGTTAATTGTGAAATATTTTACTTTGCGGTGAATTCGCATTAGGAGGAGTCATGATTCCAGGTCCTATCATCTGCGAATTTTGGCCTGGGATTTGGGCATTGATCATTTGTTGTCCCTGAATTTGCGGGTTCATTTGGCCTCCTTGGATCATCTGCGGACCCTGAAGGGCTCCATGAAGATTTTGCATTTCATTTTGTTGTTGAGAGCCTTGCATCTGTGGATTCTGCATTCCTTGCTGCATCTGAACATTCTGAAGCTGCTGTTGTTGTTGCTGCTGCTGGAGCATGGACTGTTGTTGTTGAAGTTGTTGCTGCTGCATTTGAATTTGCTGCTGCTGCTGCATTTGTTGTTGGTGTTGAAGTTGTGCTTGTTGCTGTTGAAGTTGAGCTTGTTGAAGTTGTTTCTGTTGTTGTTGCATTTGCAACTGCATTTGGTTCTGTTGTTGCTGTTGCTGCTGCTGTTGCTGAAACTGCTGTTGTTGAATGAAATTTTGCCCCATCATTGTTCCTTGTGGTGTAGTATTCATTTGAGGCTGACCCAACTGTTGATTAAGTTGAGGATTTAACTGCTGTTGAGTCCCCAATTGTTGTCCGCTCATTTGGCCCATTTGTTGTTGTTGCTGCTGTTGGTTCAATTGTTGCTGAGTCAATTGTTGCTGGTTGATTTGCTGTTGATTGATTTGTTGTTGGTTCATTTGTTGCTGGTTCATTTGTTGCTGTTGTTGAAGTTGGCTCATTTGCTGTTGAAGTTGTTGGTTCATTTGTTGAGGAGGAGGCATTCCTTGTATCATTTGATTCTGGCCCATGCCTTGCTGCATTTGGACCATTGATGGATTAATTGGCATCATTCCGGACATTTGGCCTGATCCTCCAGGAATATTCATTTGACCTAAAATCAGTATTACATAATTTGCTAATTGTTAAATAAATAATATTATAAGATGTTTAAAAAAAAACATATAAGAACACTTTCTTCCTTAAAAGAAATGCATGGGTTTTATATCAAATATAATTATAAATTAAAAGAAATACCTTGTCCCAGGTTTTGTTGATTCTGCTGCATGTTCATTCCTCCTTGTCCTCCCATCTTCTTCTGTCCCATGTCTTTTATGTGTAAAATCAACTTCGCAACAAAGTTCATATAATCCTCCTAATAAAGTAAATTAATAATGAGCATTAAGTACATTATACGGCTTGGAATAAGAAAACTAGATTGTCAAGTTTAGGCATTTTCTTATGATATCAGGTCTAGTATGACTAAATTGCCTTCGTTAACACTTCGATTCCTTCCACAACCTAATTGTAAACAGATTTTTTGGATAAGAATATTTCGAAATTAGCTATAAATTTATTTTAAAGCAAACCTTATTAGAGGAAACAAAGTTGAAAGAACATTACCGTGTTAGTAAATCAGTATTAGTCAATGCATTCGAATAAAATAATGATGGATGAAAGTTTAGTGGTTATATAATTAGTTATAAGGTTTAATATTGGGCTTATGGTTTAGATAACCTATGTTCTTATTAGGAAAAAACTTAAAACTAACATCTAGCATTGGTTTAAACTCCTTGTAATATCTAAATACCCTAAATTAAATATTAAATTGTAGAGCATTAAAATGGCGTCGTTTTAAGTGCAATGTGTTCTGTTAATAAGAGTATTTATTAAATTACATAATTACTTCATATAAATGCAAATTAAAAATACCCTGGTTTGAGCCTTCGTGAAAACTTGATTTTCCATTTCAATAGCACTCTTCGTTGTTGGAGCTCCACTGGCCCGAATGGCATCATCTCTGAAAGACAAATTTGAATTTGAATTAAATGAACAACAATAGAAAGTGAAATTCTCTAATTTTAATGTGGTAAAGACTCAAGACTTACATTTTTCCAACCATGTTTTGACGGAAGGATGGCGAAGGCCACGGAAGTTCGTCGATATTCATTATATTGTTCATTTCAAAGAATAATACCGAAATTACTCGAAATGCTACTTAAGGATCAATTGAAAAGGATCCAATCCAAATTGGTCCGGATGTGGATGATTCTCTTGTTCTTTTAATTCAAATTAGCAAGTTAGCAATTTGCAAACTCTAAGAAAAACAAATTGTCAATGAGTCAGAGATCCAGGCGAACGAAGAACTCAAAACAATTCTACCAAATGGAAGTTTCGGATAATATACGAAAGGACTCGAATATCCGAAACTTCTTTTTGCATACATGGGCATTCAGGAACCGGAACGGGCAACCAACATATATATTAATGGGAATGTCTCTAATACTCCCATTATGCTTACAATTAGACAATAGGGACAGACTTATATAGAGTTAGTCATATTTGGGGTTTACCCTATTGAGTTAAATATTTTTTTTCCTCTTTCGTCCATTTTTCTTCTGAAGGGACTCAAAATAATTAACTCTGACGGGGTACATCTGAATGACCAAGTCGTTTCCTTTTTAGGGAACCTTCTGAACGTGCAAGTGGTTCTCTGTGGAGGAAACCATCTGAACGTCCAAGTTGTTCCTTATGGAGAGAACCATCTGGACGTGCAGTGGTTCCCTTTACTTCCAAATGATTTAGGACAGTTTCGAAGTACGTAATTCGAAATTATCCAAAATGCTTTTGAAGTAGGTATTTCGAAACGGTTCTAAATTATTTCTAAGTACGTACTTCCAAATGATTTAGAACCGTTTCGAACTATGTACTTCAAAAACATCTTAGATAATTTCGAAATTCGTTCTTCGATATGACTTTTTGTCAGTCTTGAAGTATGTACTTCGAATCTCATTTTGGATAATTTTGAAGTACATAATTAGAAATGATCTTTGACAATTTAGAAGTACGTAATTCCAAATGGTTTCGAAATACGTACTTCAAAAAATATTTGGCATCGGTTTTCAGCTTGATAATTTTCACTCCAGGTATGCAAAAAGAAGTTTCATATATTCGGCGTTGGATATCCAAAACTTCCATCTGGTAACAATTCTTTACTTTCTCTGACACAAGGATTCTAAGAAGAAAGAAAATCTATCTCTAGCCCAAAGGTGGTAAAAGATCACTAACTTAAGATCAGTAATCTTTCCAAGATCGGTTCAGGTCAGATCAATTGATCTGATCTGATCTTGGCAAGGGGCGATTTTCAGGTGATCTGATCTGATCTTTTGAAGAGGGGTGACCTGAAAAAAATATGATTAGTTAATGTTAAACGATGGTATAGTGACCTTAGATCACTTACTGATCTTTTCCAAAAGCAAATCAATTGATCTGATCTGATCTGATCTTGGCAAGGGCCGATTTTCAAGTGATCTGATCTGATCGAGTTGATCTGATCACTTGGGGTAAATTAAGAAGATCAGATCAGAACATGATCTTTTACCATCTTTACTCTTACCTAAATCTTGTTCTTATACGACATAACACTTTCAAAGGTTTACTCCCGGGAATCTCTACGCAAAGACTTTTAGTTAAAGGTGTTTATTCTTAATCATATTTTATTTTAATTAAAGTTCCTTATAATGTTGTCTTTAATTGTTGTCTGTATTCTCAATGAGAAACATTTTTAGTGTTGAGGTATTATTTTTTATAGATTTTTTTAATATGATTAAACCGGCTCAATCTGTCAAGCTGATTGAAAAGAGCAAGAAAAGAGGAATTACTGAAGTCGTTCAAGTTGTTAGCAAAGATAACGAAATTAAATGCAAAAAGTTTAAAAATGATTGGAAGGCCATTGAAGTCACAAAGACTGAGCTTGATATTGACGTGGTGTTAATTGGAGGACAGAGCTTTAGGTAAAAATAAATATTTATTAAATAATATTGTAAATGCGAGAAAAATTCAAGAATTAATTAATTTATTTAAATGTTTTTTTTTAATTCACTTTGTATTATTTTTCCATATGTTCATGCATTTAATTAATTAGCATTTTTACAGGTGGAAAAAAGCAGAAGAGAATCTCATTGATGATTTAAAATCGAATGATTGGGTAGGTGTCTTTGCTCACAAAGTTTGGTTTCTTCGACAAGAGCCAACTCGAGTCTTGTTTAAAGTTAGAGAAGCGAATATTCTCGACGAAGGTGACAATGAAGATCTGAACTTGAAGCTTCTAAGGGATTATTTCCAACTTGACATCTCCTTATCTCAACTGTATGACGAATGGAGTCAGAAAAATGAAAAGTTTGCCGAGAAGGTTAAAGATGGAAACCTTAAAGGAATTCGCGTTTTAAATCAAAATCCTGTTGAAGCCCTTTTCGCATTTATTTGCTCAGCAAACAACAACATTTCGAGGATCACGTCAATGGTCGAAAAGCTTGCAAGTACTTTTGGCGATGAAATTGTGGAGATCGGAGGAACCAAATTTTACGATTTTCCTAAAATTGAGAACTTCATCGAAAATAAAAAGGTGAAGAGTGTCGAGGAGTTTTTAAAAAAGGAAAAGTTTGGATATAGAGCTGGATATATTTCAAAAACAGCTGAAATGCTTTTTGAAAAGGGTGGAGAAGAATTTTTAACCTCGCTCAAGAAAATGACCTTTGAAGAAGCCAGGGCTGAGCTAATGAAATTTCAAGGAGTTGGAAGAAAGGTAATTATACTTTATTCCAAACTTGTATGGAGTGGAACTAATGGTTACCACCATGCTTTTTAATGTGATTCCATTCCATACAAGTTTGGAATAGAGTCTTCAACTCTACATTTTCAATTTAAGGGATTACTTAAGTTTTTGACATAAATTAATTTTGGCTGGGTGAGAAATTTAATTCAAATTAATTTATTTTGAAACTCGAAATGCAAGACAGGATAGCATCACTGCATATTTGAGATTATATAATTGAAATTGGAAAAAAGAGAAAATGAGTGAAGATAGAATAATAAAAATTTGTTCAACTACAATCCATAACTTCATTTCCCCAGTTACCTAATTAAGCATTAATGGTTAAATCTTTAACCATTGATAAATTCAAAAATGTCTCTGCGCGTTTTTCCGCACTGTAATTCTGAAGAGATATTGTCAAATATACTTTTCTTTAGCTCTTACCCATGAGTTATGTGTACCTTTTTGGTTGGTTTTTCTCCAAAAGCGATTTCTTAAACATTAAGCAGAGTGCTTAGTATGAACATTTTCAAAACTGTCTCTCTGTACGTTTTCCCGGATTGAACCAATCTTTCGAGTGTGATATTGGAAAAAATGTGGTATTAACCGTGTAAATGTTACGTGTACCTTTATAAAGGGGTTAAAACTTAAGTAACACCTTAAACAAAAAATTGTTAAGTTTCTAATTATTTGTATATCAATTATGATTTAAAGGTCGCCGACTGTGTGTGTCTCATGTCATTGGGATTTAATGATGCAGTACCAATTGATGTCCACATGCATAACTTGGGTAAAATAGCATTGCCGCATCTCGCGAAGGAGAAAACTCTCACAGAAAAGGGATATTATGAGATCTCAAACTATTTCCGGTCTGTTTATGGAAAATATGCTGGATGGGCCCAAGCTGTAATTAATTTTGTTTGAAAACAATTATTTTCTCTTTATAAACATAAAGGTTTTAAATTGGGGTACTAATTTGACAAATGCATTTTTCTTTGTTTTCAGGTCGTATTTACAGATACGATGAATGACTCAAAAGCGAAAAGAGGTAGACAGAAGAAAAAATGAGATGATGATAAAGACTGAAGGATTTTTTTTCCCTGTTTTCGGAATTCCGAATTGAAAAGATTATTTAGTAAAAATTTGTATTACAACAATCAATTTTAAATCATACGTTAAACGGTATATTTTATTTCCTTTTATATTTTAACTTTGGATATTGTAAATGTCTTGAACTTTTTAATCCAATGCCATAAACCTATATTACACTCATTTAATTTGGAGCATCAAAAATTAGAAAAATAAATGAAGCAGTATTATGCATTACTTCATTTGTGCACAGCATAAAATTTGATTGAAATTAGCATAAAAGCATACGGAGGGTAGTGGAATACGAAAAGAGTTTCAAATTAAGGAAATGAGTCGTGGTCGTGGTCCAACTTTTCTCCACAATACTCCACATGGCTATGATGAGTAAAATGAATTTGAAAATCTCCAGAGAAGTTTATATAAATGGAAATGATGGCTTGAGGCGTTCGAGCCTGGGAGAATTGATTAAGATAGCACTTGATAAGCCTTATATCTCCATACAGTTAGACATCAGGATTTGATATGGATAGAGAAATATATAGGAACTCTATGTAACTGTAAATACAATTTATAGTGGTTCTATGAAATATCCCATCTACATCTTTCTCATATAAACTGGATCTGCTAGGCTCCCCAAAATGTCCAGTATGAACAAAATTAAAATTCGTACCATGCCAAATGTATTGCATCTTATTGATCTTATACCGACGTGCCATCCATATTATAAAACCATTTGAGAGTGAATTTTATAGATAACGCAAAAACTTGTACATTCTCCTCCTAATTTACGATATATGCTCTATACCGGACGAGGAAAGCATTATATAATTTACTCGTGAGTAACATATTGGAATTTTCCGTCTCACGTCTCTGATGCATTTTATATTACTCTTCCCTACTCCTGACATTTTGTCCAAGATATGATTCCTTGTGAAATATAATTTTAGATTGCGGATTGTCGGGCTGAGAGCCTTATTGCTTATCTAGACTGCCCCGAGCGATCAGACGAGGAGGAAGCCAATAAATCCGATTTCCTCCCTCAGTGCCTCAATTGACTCAACTTGGGTTCTCCTTAGATAAATAAACATTTGCCTCAAAATGTACTTTCCCTTGGCTTGGGATGAACCTCCGTATCTCGGACAGCCTTAAATGTCGAGCTCAATTAATGCTCTCCCGCTTTCCGATTTAATGCAGTCTGCAATGGGGAAAAGAAGACACTCAACTCCCACTTACTCAATTGGCTCGTTATCGGATCCATTCACAATCCCCTTCTTTCGACTACTATTTTATAAGCCCCAAAGATTAGTTTGGTAGATTAAATCCCAAGTGGAGTCAACTTTATGACTCAACTTCACAGACGCTCTTTTAAACTCTTAACTCGTTTTACATTTACCAATATTTATTTTCATGAATGTTCCAAATTATAAATAGTAAAAAGTTTGTCCAATATTTGTATATTTTGAAATTACCAAAACTATTACGTAAGCGAGAAATAAGATGTGTATTTGGTGTAACATAGTAGAGTAATCTTCTTTTCACTTAAGATCTTTTGAAGAAAGTGGAGTAAGTAAGTGAAACGCTTCTCCGTTTTTGACAATTCCCATGTGGGGAAAGTGTAAAATTTTGAATGTTACGGACTTTCTTTAGAATGCTCGAATAGAAGCTATATCTGAATATGAGTAATGTATTATAGATCCACCTATGCTTGTTTATTCTTTACGATCTCAAGATCTCGGGTTTCTAGCTCACTTATCCTTTCGCGTACTTTCCCCGCCTTCGTCGTTTCCTTTTCATATGGGCGTCATATCTTTGTGAATAATCCTTTTGACACGGCGTCTCCGAATGTAAGAAATGTATCTTATAAATTTAGTTCATGTATTTAATGGACTCTTTCTTGGAGTCTCTGAGGGCGAACGTGAGAAGCGGGATGAAAAGGAGTGGGATGGTGGGAGGACCAGCATGGAACGTCATTTTAATGGCTCCTGCTTTTAAGCGAAGAATCGGGCTGTGCATGAGAGGCGGGAATAAATAAGCATTCCCTCCGATGCGGGTCTTCGTAATGGATGCATGTGATTAGAGGCTGCCGGGGTTCCTGTAAAATATTATGGGATCCCCAAGGGGGGCCAATGCTGTCTGCTTCGTCAGCACACACTACGTCCCGGGGTCCATTATTATCTCGAGTACCACTCCACCCGGCCCTCCTACCCAATATCCACCATCTATCCCCGTTTCATTATTTGCTCATCCAGCAGCTAAGGGATCACCCCACGATACACACCACGCGGAAGGACCATACGATCATTGGATATTTTCCAAATTCAATCCTATACCAAATTTGAGAGAGATTCTTCGTCGTCGTCATTCATCCTTTTTCAATATATATCTATTTATTTAACAACTTTATATATCATACAATTCCATTGATCTCATATATTGGTAATCTGTTTAATGTCTTTGCTATTGTTCATAATTTCAATATCTGCAGAGATGAATTCGAAACTAGTATATTATATGATCAGATTTATTCTTATTTGCAAAATATGCATGCATACTGAATTTAGTTCAGTATGCTCATCTGTCAGTATTGTGAACAACACAACATTTGAATCGTTACTGTTGCAGTTAAACATTACACACTCAAATATTTAAGATTGATGGGATGAGAATGACGGAAATGCATTCGAACGTTGTGGCTGCATTTGAAATTGGATCCAATATATTGAGAAACATGACTAAAATGAAGATATTCTTATTCATAGATTCATATAGAAGATAGGACATTGTCAAAATATATAATGAAATGGGATTTATTTATGAAAGATGGGAAACGAGAATGGGAAGATGATATTTCAATATCCAAAACTCCCATTCTGAGTTCCCTCATGTTTGCTCTAATCTTTACATCCGTATCCTTATTTATGGAGAATTGATTCTCTCCTTTCTTTGTTCCAGATATTCATCAGTGGTGGTCAGATGAACAGGCGAGTGAATCAAAATCTACTATTTTGTATTCATATACATTCTTAAATGTATTCCCTCACCCTGGCCCTACAGCCATAAGTCATCTCCTAAACTTGCACAGACAGACGGTCATATTGTAAAATTCGCTCTATTTGTCAGTTGATGCTTTTTGCATTTTAAGTAGAAAGAAATATTTTTTTATAATTCCGCAAGCAAACATGCTTTAAATACATCAAACAATCTACTACTGTATTTGTTCCAGTTTTCTATTTTAAGAAACTTCACATTATTAATTTATTGCTTTCCTAAACAATTCAATTTAGGACAAAAAATAAAAGATAGAATGCACAAAATTGGATTCTAAAAATGCATTGAAAGTGTGGGATTAATGGGTGTGAAAACGTGTAAAAGAAAGATTAGAAAAGGTTTGTTATTGAGTGTATTGTATTGAGTTGAAGTATATAATAGGTAAGTAGAAATGAGCGTGGTTGGCTTTCCCTGGTTGCTCTTTGAGTCTTCGACTGAGGGTGTTGGGATATTGCGTAAGGGATGAGAGCCCCAGTGGGGAGAGATGAAGAGGCGGAAATGAATCATGGGAAGGATGAGATCCTGTGTTGAGTTCCTCACTCCCTCACCATCCGCCCGCCGACCAACACCGCCACTTTCTACATAATTGATCAAATCTTTTAACTATTATATCTAACTTCTAATTATTTTTTTTTGCAAATCATTTTAGCATTTTCATTTTTAACCAAATAATAAAACATAATCATTTTATACAATTTTTCGACACATAATTCTTAAGATTGATCATAATTGTTTTAAAAAAGCTTGGAAAGTAAAGGGAATTTGTGAAATAAGTGAAATTCAAGTCTCTCAAGTCAAATTATACTTTGATGTAGAGTGAAGTGACAATCGTGACAATCTGAAAAGAAAAGAAATTCTCAATATTTTTTCCCATTTGTGCGAGAAAGTGAGGACTCTACAGTGTGAATAAACGTCGGCTTAACTCATAAACTTTCAGATTGAATAAAGAGTTTTTTTTCCATTGAGCTATTTGTCAATTGAGTTCAAATAAAGATCAATTAAAATTTGATTCTTTCCAAAAAACATTGGAATCAGCGTGTGGGAGAATGAAAAATCGTATTTAATCAAAAAAGGGCGAAGTAAAAAGGAAGGCCTTTTACCTGCCAAGCTCATTTGGACGTGACTCTTATCTTTTTCTCATTTGTGTCAGTGAGAAAAGGAGTAGTTTTCGCTACGTCGCTTCTTCGTGTCCAAGAGTGCGATAAAATATATTTAATACTCCGTCTCTCTCCTCTACATCGGCCTCTTCACCCACCAAAAGAAGATACTTTATATCTGACTATAAGCACAATAGTGAATAGCCTTCTATAAAACTTTGTTTATTTACTGTCACTCTCCGCCTCGACTATTTTTCTTCCTTGTAAGAGGATTCGTTTAAACTGGTCTTATTTCTTTATTGCTCCTTGTTCTACTAATCCGTGCGTGTCAATCTTCTGAGCACGACTAAACTGTTCAATTAATATTGATATCTATATTTTATTTGAAAAATACATTTCTAGCTATTGAATTGGATGGTTTAATTTGAAAATATGATTCATTAATGAAAAAGCACATATTTTGTATGAAGACTTGGATCTTTGTGCAATATGTCCTTAGTCTAATATAGAGTTTATAAAGTGTAAAATAATTTAAGCCTTATAAATAATTTAACTTGAATGCGTGAAAATGGACGAGAATTAACCTCCAGCGAAGCTTCAATTCGAATCATCTAATCATCACTCAAACGAAATAACTTCTTTACTCGGCCCCTCACCACTCAAAGAAGATGGCAAATTGGGAGAACAGACTTTTATTTGCAATCCTCCTTTTCCTCAGTCCAAGTAATGCATTTTTGAAAAATTCTCCTTTTAACGTTAAACATAAGCTTGATCACGGGTTTTTATGTGTGCTAAATTAGCTATATGGATAGTTAATGATTTTTAGGGTTATTAAATAATAGGTGATTTAAAATCAAAACTACTGACATGACATACAGACTTTGTACATAATTGCATATACCAAGAGAAGAAAGAGAATACCAGCCAAAGGTTTATTTACTTTTGATATAAGAAATTAGTGTTTCTTTTGAGTGGATAAATTGTTCAATGAATGAGCGTAAATAATTCAAACTACACGGTAAATACGCATAGAAGCCATAAGAGCGAGAAATTAACTCTCTAGCTTGGGGGAAGTGTTGAATGTATAATTCGATTATAACCTACAATTAAAACTTTCAACTTATATAATGAGAAGCTCAATTGATTTTACAAGTGTGAAGACCGAACTTTTCATCTTTATTAATGAGATTTCCTAGTTCGAATAATTTAGATATTTTTAAAATCTTTTATAGAGAATAACTTTAAAGTTCTTACACTAATTAATTTAATGAATGCCAAATAAATACATGCATTGCCATATTTAAATGAGAATTTAATATTCGAGTATATAGTAAAATTTATCTTATATCAGACATCGCAGTTTGTTAAAATAAATCATAATTTTTAAGAGATATGATTATTTAGTTCAGATTAACTCAAATTGATCATCTCGCGATGAAGTGAGGCGAGTGTAGCGAGCTTAATCGTCTTAATCCACTAAAAGCCAAACGAGGATGAATCTGTTAATTCAATTGAGGTGATCGGCTTGGATGAGGTCAACCGTCCACCACGACCCTTTTGCTTTCCAACAAATGGTGTTAAAGGGCGAGAAAGCGTGTGCAAACGGTCCACACACACACGTTCGGCAAATGCCTCAATTTTCTTCTCTCACTCCATTATGCATTAACTAGAGCAGACTTTGGCCAAGTCCCTTTTATTATAGGTATTCAAATATCCAATATATGCTCATATTCCCTTTACAACCATTACATTTTTATATGATACTTTAATACTCAACTTAATAGTGGACAATGTATTTGAGCCTTATAAAATATATTGTGGCAGGGCAATGGAGCATAAGAGTGAAATCAAAGGGCAGGATCCTATGTCAGACTGTTCAATCTGTCATATACTCTCTGTTCCCCTCATTTGCTCTCCTCAATTTTGAATGGCAGAGGAAAATGCATTGTGGAAATGCTTTGGAGTTTGTTGGGGCTGATGTAGTGGATTTGGGGAATTAGCCTCTCCCTTCAGCCCCATGGACAATAGAGAGCAATCAGGGAAGGGGGGACGACGGTGGTATTGAGAGCAGAAGGGAATGGATACGTCCAGGATCACATCAACCGTCCTTTGATCCACTTCGCCTGTTGGGAAGGGTAATGGTTGGGACGAAGAGATAATTGAACACTTGCTCTCCCTTCCAATCGCTCCTTCACTTGGCCTTCCGAATAGGAAGGAGTCCCTTGAGGAAACCTCGGCTACCAACGGGCTCTCTCCATATAGGGATGGCATACATGATGCGGAGGGACTTCCCTTTGTTTTATACAGTGAATGCCATATGCCATATAAGCGGCCCTACCGTGGGAACTCGGAACATGATTCAATTTTCGGAATATCATACCAAGACCGTTAGACCGACAAACTATCAATTTACGCTCCAATGTCATTTTTCATCTTCATCGTGTTTGGCCTAATGCAAATCCATTTACTCCTCCACCTCCCGCCTGTTTCACATATTTATTATTCATTCAATTCAATTTCCCCATTTGTGAATGCTCGACCTTTTAGAGGAATTTGAAGGAATTTATTCCAAATGGGCTCAAAGGAGCTCTGGTGAGGAGGAAAAGCTAAAAAGATACTTTTTGCTTTTTCCCTTTGAAGGAAGATAAAAAACCTACCGTAGGAATCGTTTATGGCAGGTAAATATTTCATTTACATTATTGATCTTCTTTCTTACAACTTTAAATTCATAAAGGATTAATAAATAAGATCGTTTAAAAATCATATAATAAATAACAGATAGAAAACATTTTAGCAAATGGTTATCCTTAAAAGAGCATATAGTTGATACAACAAAGTGTTAATATTCCCATAATGTTCAATATTCTTTGCACTCACAATGAATTCTAATGATAAGATAGCATTTAAACTCTTGAGGAAATAAATTCACATTAAGCGACTATAGTGGGAATAAAAAAATTTGGACAATATGTGAGATTGCGGAAATTGAGAAAATAATTTTCAAGAAGTCTTCAAAATCATTTCCAGAGAGTGAATATTCATAATGAGTTTGGGGAAATAGAGCTTTTTCCATTTCTCTATCTGAATTTCGAGCATGAAAGGGAATCAGGGTCTATATATCATCTCGTGCAGAAGCAAAACTCATAAACTCATGCTGTTCATATATTCTCTGCCACGTTTATTAGATTCATGGAAAGGAGGGGAGAAATGAAAATCGTCCTTTTGATCCTTCGAATTGAGTCTGAACATGAAAAGCTGTGAATGTAGAAAGAATGAACTTCTCCTAGGTATGTACATGGAAGAGAGAGAATGAAGGAATGATGGGGAGGGAATCTCCCACAAAACTTCCTCTTTCCCAAATGAAAGTGATGAGAAAATATAAAGAGAAACTCCATGAAACAACTCGATGAGACTCAACAGAGAGGGAGTCGATGATGAGATAGAAATCTCTTCGATTCTCGCTGGGCCAACCTTGGCTATTCCAACTGTCCATCGGGACTAGACGCGGAAAGGAGTTATGGAACAGGAGGGTGGGGAAGTTTCCTCCTGTGTTCTTCTGAAGGCAATGGGGAGAAAATCGAGTTCCACTCCCACCACAGAGAGCTAATATACAAACTGGATTTCGGGCGAGTGAACAAATATGATTCCTTTTCCCGGGATGGATGAGCCAAGGGAGAGTTGTCCATCATATTATTTTCCTACTCATCGGGCTCAACTGCCTCTTGGCACGGGGATTTGCTCTTTCCCATCTCGCTCTCCTGTAACACCCCCAAGCTCACTGTAATAACTCCTAAAGGAAAATACGTAATGGATGATGAAAGAAAAACATTGTTGCTCTCATACGAGTCCCATATTCACATTTTATGAAAAGTTCATCCAAGCGGGAGAAAAATTAAATACATAAAATCATATTGCATTTTTTTCGATCTTTCATGATCAGCTTGACAGATTCAATCAAGTCAGAATGAACATTATTACTTTGTAATATATTTAATCAAGTTTATTTAAATGACAATCATTATCATATGTTATTTTATAAGTAATTTTATATTCAGCAAGCCTAAGGTCAAGTTTACAAAGTACATGCACATACCACTAAATGAATACCTAATTCTAATTCTTGAACATAAAATTTTACAAATGAAGTCATGCATTGTAAATAAAGGGCATTATGTATTAAAGAGAATCCCACTTTCATAGTCAATATCCTTTCGCAATTCCTATTCCGGCCTCATCGTGGAGTCTCGGTCGGAAGTAAGGAGAAAATCACAAGGCTCACATCCTGATTACGTAACTACTACGGAACAGCGGACAAATCCACGATTTCTACACTGCACTCACAGTCTGCTTTCACCAAGAGGATCTAAACTTTCCTCGCGATATATTTGATGGGGGATGAGTCATGTGTCATGTAATGAATGGCCCTTATCTTCCATCCCCAATCCTCTGTTTAGATTTCATTCCCTCTCCTCCGCCTAATTCATTTCGCCCTCTTCCTTATCTTGGACGAGATCTCTCAAGGGCTCAGCTCACTTTTATAGCCGCATAAACCGAGAATCCCCCCCTTCATGACAATGAGGACCTCTCCGCCTCGAACCCATCAATCCATTTCTCTATAAAATATATACGTACTTTTACATGATTCTTACATAGGAGTTTTCATAAGAGACTTCAACACTCGAGTGTTCGCCTCGACTCGACACTTCCACTATATATGCTCGGCCACTCTTGTGATATCGATGGAAAAGCTTTTAAGCTGCTCGAGACAGATATTTGAAAGAATTCTTTATTTTTACAAGGGCATAAAACCTTCAAAAAGAGACCAAACTATATTATGTGCAGTATACATTGTGTGCAGTTTTTTTTACAACATGTGCATTTTACGAGATTGTGTATTTTCTATCGTTTGAGCCTTTATCATATTTGATTTCAATTCTTCTATTCCTCTAATCCTCCCTTTTCATATCAAAATTTTATGAAGCAATAACATTATAATGTAGTGGAGCAGAAGGTATATTATTTATAAGTACACAGACACATTATTGACTTTATTGACCTTTGTGTGAGTAAAAATGTTAATAAAATGACAATTAGAATATTTTTGTGTGGTTTTTATAGGAATTTCAGCCAGTTTGAAGCTTGCTGGAACGGTCATTCCGTCATATGGAGTCTTGAACAGAACCATATTACTCCGATGTAGTTTTCAACTCGGAATGAACGATTCCCTTTACACACTCAAATGGTACAAAGATGGGCACGAGTTTTTCCGATTCCGGAAAAAGGATTCTCCCCCCATTACCACGTTCCCGCTCGCCGGCGTCTCCGTGAATGTGAGCTTAACAAGGAGAGAAGTGGGTGTTAATTGGCTTTACTCATGGGGTGATTTGTATCAGGAAAGGAATTCTTCCCTCAACGAAATCCTCATCGGGCCCATCAGTCTCCTGAGCAAGGGACTTTATAGATGTGAGGTTTCTGCCGACGCTCCAACTTTCCAAACAGTCTTTGAAGAAAAACCGCTCAGTGTGATGGGTAATGAAATTGGAAACATTTCCCCAATGTGGGCTTTAAACTCATAATTGTCACGTCACTCTCTTGATTCAACAGTTCTTCCGACAAGAGGGCCAATTATCAATGGAATGCTCCCTTGGTACAACATTGGAGATAATTTCTCTGTTGTAAGTTTCACAAATTCTAATCAAATTATCACTTTGGCTTTGTTAATATTTAATCAAGTTTACTCAAGTTTTTGACTTTGGATGTTAATTTCACGACATGAACAATTACGGAGTTTGAATTTAAAGTTCAAAAGTAACTTTAAATTAAATTAGTTGACTAGCTTTGAGTAATTTATAATTATTAAAGTAAATACTTCATTTCTATTTACGAGCTTTTCTATTTTCCTTATTTTTGCACATCGCAAAAGTGATGTTTACTTGTACAGATAGTAATTTAACTAAACGATTAATTGAATGCCATTTTCAGATGTGCTCAGTTGAAAAAAGTTTTCCAAAGCCAAACATTGTATGGTTCGTGAATGAAATTCAAGTAAGTATGAGATGATCTTAATACTTTTTAAGCCAAAATACTCATGTCCATGATCTCATATTTTTTGGATGGTTATTTATTCTAGATTTATGTTTACTCTTGAATAATTCATATCATAAAAAGTCTCATGTTTATCAACAGTATTTCTATAATCCATTTCCATATTAGGCCACAAATAACACACTTTCATGTTGGGCATCACAGGTAGACGGAGATAATTGCGATAATTGCGTTTGGAATGAGGTGAAAAGAGCAGGGCGCGGGTTTGACGGGACGGAGTTTCATTCGGCCGAGAGCCGCCTCCAGTTCTTCCTGGAAACCCAGTACTTCAAAGACGGTATATTTTA